>CM031922.1:21587235-21782444 GCA_018703695.1 Prunus fruticosa
AACTTACCCAAACAACCTTTGAATGATCATCATCTAATAATTACAGAACTGGTTGAATGCCTTGCTGAATGAGCTTCCCAGCATGGGCAGCTCCATCCCTTCACATTAGCAGATCCACCCAACCTAAAAAACAGTAGATTTAAACAATTAAGGACCTATAACTTGTTATTAACCTATATACCCTTCAAAAACTATAGATCAACAATGAGGATTACAAATTCCAGTAGAAATTATTAATGCCATTATTATTATATCAGTTGGTTCCTCATGAATAACAATAATGCATATATGATTCGCAATGAGATTTTGGCTACTAACCCATAGAGACTTCAAATAATATAGATAAACAACGATGATGACAAAATTCCAGTAAATAATATCAATTATCATTGTTAAATATTAATTTGGTATTAATGAGTAAAGAAAATTTAGATATACGACTCCAAAAATTTAAGCAATTCATCAGTTTGTGCATGAGAGAGAGAGAGAGAGAGAGAGAGAGAGAGAGAGGGTACTTGATTCAGACCTAGGGATCTGACTACAATTTATAATCAAACAATTTCATATACTTCTAATGTGCCCTACTGTGTCTTTGTGTGAGGCGAACATTTACATTCTATATGATATACAACCTTGAAGATATGAGATCTTACATTGAAGCACAAGAGGCCACCTTCACAAATTGATAAGTTTCCTAGGCTGTTTGGAAAAAAGAAACGCAGCATCAAAGTTAATTTCAGAGATTATTTCCAAATAAAAAGGGGGTGGTGCAGAGATTATTCACAAACAAACCAGAAGTTCAAAGATGAGAGAAACCAAAAGCATCAAAACCTACACAACTGCAGTCTGAGAATCTTGGGGAGTCCGAGAAATCCATGTGATCCAAACAGGGTGCACATAATGAAGCTTGGGAGAATTCTCAAAACATCTAATATAACATATGGTATTATCCCAACCCTGAATGAAAATATAATGAGATTCAATTCCAAGCTTTAGAACCCAAACATAAGTGTTCCTGGAAGATTATTAGGATATTAGGAATTATTTAATGTATATATATGGCTTCTGTTTTTATCCTTTATTACATAAAGGAAAATCTTTTTTTTTATTATATACAAGCGATATTGGGGAGGGAAATGGGAATCAAACCTAGGCCTCGGGTGCAAAGCGGAACGCTCTCAATCATTTTAACTACAAGCCTCATGAGTTTGTTTTTAATGAATTAAGCCTAGGTACTCTGGTGCTTGTGGAATCAAAATCACAGTTGGCAAGGGCAGTGATTTTAGAGAGTGTCCTTAAATTTTTATTATTATTATTTTAACAAGCAACAGTTTAACGATAACATAATTATCATTATTTTAAACAAACATTCATTTGGCTACCTGAATATGTGGTAGATGCTTCTGGAACCAACCAGAGTATGATTCTAAGAAACACTCGTAGCTGCATTCCTGACAAGTCGCCCCCAGAAAACAAATTCCCGCCCAACATTTATCTGGCTAGAACAGAAGAATATGATAAAATGAATTTAAAAGGAAGACAGAGCAAAACTCTTGGTAGAAATCAAACAGATAGTGTATTTTTTCCCCTCACCCTGGACATTGTGTAAAAGTAAAACTATTAATCATGCCTCAAAGTTATGACTTAATTATAAATGATGACTCATCCGAGAACTTTACTGGTTTGGCTGACACTAAAAACTAAACCCATGTTTCAATAAACTCAAGAAATCAAATTTATCAAAAATAAAAATAAAAACTAAAACAAGTGACTTTAAATAAATAGAATTTGTCAAAAACTAATTGGTACATACAATGTCACTGGCAATGAGCTCCATCAAGTGGTTGACCCAGGAATCAATGGCGGATCTCCAATTATTGATTAGCTTTTGATCAGTCAGATCTTGTACAGATGACGAAGGAGGTTGTGAGTTTTGATCGTGTACACTACCTTTGACAGATCCAATGGGCTCCCGAAAGGGTGCTTATTGTCAGAGACATGGTCTCTAATGAGCGTGTGCAACAGACAAGGCTTTAAAGCAACATCGTACATGTCCTTGATATGGTCGAAGGCTGCCATTGGAGCCGAAGCTTAAGCTCTGAAATTGTACATACAGACAAAAACAGAGGGGCTCAGAGCACTAGACGAAAAACCAAGATTTAAACTACAACTGCAACTTACTCATATAAGAATATAAGAATATCCAACTGGATATATTGGTGCATGATATCCTAATGTTCTCTTGATGCAGATAAAGCTACCCAATTAAGGGAAATCATATATAAACAAGTAAATCATTGTATTGAACTCACTGTTACAGATTATCCATTAAAAAAATGCACACCAAACAACTTAATATTTTAAAGAGACATTTTCAACAATTAGTTGTTTTATGGAATTGTACTCGAAAGTGCACGACAGGCACCTTTAACAAACAATTATATGAAACATAAATTTTGTTCTTGCCTTGGAGACTACTTGGGTGCTTAGGTAGCAGCACAAGACTAAATGGTCTTGGCATGCAAGTTGCAAATGGTTAAATTTCATAACAAAGCTAACCCTTGGAAAAAAATAGAACTGAACCCAAAAATTGAAATTTGATGTGAAAAGGGAAGAGACAATATCACAATAGTTTTGCAACCATGGCTTGTACCAGTCCCCCATTGAAGTATAAATATGCCACCCATTCAGAGATGTGTTATGTTCCCTATATGATTACAGAGAATAGTGATATTAATAATACAATTGGAATAGAAAATGACAGGAAGGAAGAAGGAGAAGGAGGAAGAAGAAAGAATTAAAGAACTTACTTGCGCTTGCAGCTGCTGCGTATCTCCAGTTGCTTGCGAAGAAGAGGCGGCCATCCCATCAACTCGTGAAGAAGACGACGATGTTAGGTGCCGCAAGTACGTCCGGGTGCCACAGTAATGGGCTAGTGCCCAGGTCTGTTTTGTTTCACTAATGAGCTGGTATTTTAACGAGCTCTGTTTCACTAACGTGCTAGTTTTGTTTTGATTTAAAACTGGGGCTCATTTAGTGTAGTTGTTTGAAGCAATTGTTTCCTCTAGGAAAGATTCTAGGTTCGAGCCCTAGCATATGCGTTCCGCGTATAAATTCAGGGATACTATGCTTCTCTTAATAGGAAAGTTTCTAAAAAAAATAGTGGCTCATTTGGTGCTTAGGATTGGATTTGATTTGATTAGTCACTAAATCTTAAGGTATGTTGAAGGAAGAAATGAAGGTAGTGGTCAATGAATTTCCATTTGGGGGATTAGGAGGGATTAGTTATAAGTGTTGTTACCCTATCATATTTGTGGGGATTAGATGAGATGAGTAATCCATCTTCTACCTTCAACTTGGTCAAATTTTTTTCATTTATTCCTTAAACATGCTTTAAATGGATTGCAATCCAATACTAGTCACCAAATAAACCCTGGATGTAATTTTGCGGTAGGCTGGATGGTACTGGTTCAATTTTCATACATACAGTTTAACAACCAGAGATTACCCGTCAAAAGTAAATAGGTATCCTTTGGTCACCCACACAAATTGGTGTGCTACACTTTCAGAGACAAATGAGACCCACAAGGATCATCTGGATATGCATTAACTGCCTAGATTTGTATGGGATTCACATTTACTAGCCAAGATTCATATAGGATTGAAAATTGAAATTTTCAAGTCAATAGTCAATAGGCTTCCAATTCGCTTTGGGTTCTACAACATCCATATAGGATCAAAAGTGAAATAACAGAAATTATACTTCCCAGGAAAGGGAAGGGTCTTCTTCTAGCATCAGTAATTTAGTACACTGAATCCTACAATTGAAAAGGGCTGAGAAATCAGCACCCAGCAAATGAAAGATTAAATTGATTACAAAATGTACAGAGGTGAGAATGGTAGCTATCACGGGTCAATTGCCATTGGCGTAATACGCCTTTTTGTAGGCTTATTTACAGTAGCAGTCTTCATTGAGCTTTGAGATTCTGTTATTCCTTCATTCCTTCCTGCCAATTTTGCATTATGTGCTGCAACGAGACTATCATTTGCAGTGACTTCAACTACCATGTCCTCTGGGTTCTCAACTGGACTTCTGTTCTCTAAATCAACGACTTCTTTTGCTTTCGTTTCTACTTCTGATTTTCGATTCCCTTCTGCTTCTGAATTTCCATTATCTGCTGCAACAAGACTGTCAGTTGCAGTAGCTTCAATTACCATGTCCTCTGCCTTCTCAGCTGGCCTTTTATTCTGTTCACCCATGACTTTCTCTTCTTTCCTTTCAGCTTCTTTTTGTTGATTCCTTTCTTCTACAGTTCTTCCATTATCTTCAGCGACAAGGCTATCATTTTTAGTAGCTTCAATTTTCACGTCCTCTGGCTTCTGAACTGGGCTTTTGTTCTTGTCATGCATGACTTTCTTTTCCTCTGGAGCAAAATGAAACAGGAACCATGATGAACCAAACAGTGGAGAAATGATGGATAAAAAAAGTGATGAAACATTTAGGAAATGGAAGGATATAAAACCTGATGAGCAGATAGGTGATCCCAGTTCATCATTTTCAAATTCTACCAACGTGCAGTAACCATCCTGAGAAGACAATCCTAGGTATTGGGCGTTGGGTGACCTTTTGAACAACAAAAAGTACCAGCAATTTAAATTACAGGAAACATTATCGGCAGTCAAAATCAATATAAGCACCAAAAAATAGTTTGTTGCAGAAAACTAACACAAGTTTTACCATGCAATGTCTGTTATGGCTGCATAGTGAAGACCAGCAAAGATTGCAATTGGAGGAACACTCTCTGTGTCATAAATGTACAAAGAATTTAAAGTGGCCACAGCAAAAACAATACGATGGGGGAAGCTTAAAGAACCCGGCTGCAGATTCACCAAAGACTGTTAAATACTATAATTAACCAACAAAGCTACAATATATTTTACAAAATAACAATGTAAACCAGCATGCGTACATTGATTTGACCCCCGCAGGCTAAAGAGCAAAGGGCAGAAGCGAACTGCTACAACAGGTTTGCAGGCACCAGGGAGCTGTAGAGCAGGCCTGCATTAACATGAAACTTGGGAATATAAATGTAAGAAGACAATTTCCTTCAAACTTTCATTTGCTTGACGGTTATGACACTGAAAAAGCATAGGATCATGATATGATGCCCAACTAGAAATCTAGGATGTCAGGCTGGACTTTTATTCCATAATATACATATGAATCATTTTAAGACAACAATATTCCGAACTAAAAGGTAATATCTCTGACTTGCCTTGAAAGGTCCTTTCTAGAAAATACATAAGCTGTATTTATTGTCTCCGGTGCAGATGATATTTTGTAGGAACCTGAAATTGGAAGATTCTTATGTCAACAAAAATTTGTAATGGAACTAAACATAAGTGGTCATAATCAATAGTAGGGAGTCAGGCTTCACAAGCTTGTGATAATTGTTAACTTCTTTCAGGAACAGAAATAACCTATACTGTGAACCTCAGATTATCCTTTTCAGTTTTCACCAAGAAAAATACAAAAATAAATTTAAACAAACCCATAAAAAATAAAAAGAAAGATCCAAAGATTATTTCCAATTATTTATCCCCCTCACTTGATGTTTGTTATTCAAGAAAAGCCGAATAACAAATTTAAGGCCATCGCATCAAAGGGACTTGGAATATTTACAATCAGTGTTTAATATCGGAGAGGACAAGACCCCTAATGTCTTTCTGCTTCTCAATCAGGTAATCGGTTAAACTGAATCCTAGCAGCACATTATCTGTAACGACCCAAGGCGTCCTCAAAAGTGACATTTGAATTGAAAAGACTTACTTACGTACTCTAAAACTTCCCAAGGCATAGACGATGTGGGATTTAGGGGTATCCCAGTTTTGCATCCTTTAAGCCTTGGCCTATTTCCCCTTTCACTCACTGCCAAGGAGATGTCATCATAATCATGGCTCTTGAGTCTCAAGTAGGCATTGGACTAGTTCCTCCCATACCATTTGTGATGACCCAAGGCTTGCTCCAAAAGTGCTATCTGAATTCATAGACCTTACTTAAGTACCCTAGATCTTTCCAACGATAACCGATGTGGAATTCAGGAGAATAGCAGTGTCTATCCACCTCATAGGTTATAATAATTGAACAAACTTACATTTGCCCAAAGTAGACAAACCCAATGGCAATGCTACTGAAGCAAGCTCTGTAACTGTCCTCAGATAAGGCTCTACTCAATACTTCAGTCAAATATTTGCCAACCAAAAGGTCGGATGGGGAGAACAAATATACAATGTTATATTGGAAAACCAACCATTGCGGTGAGCGAATTAGACTACATAAGTCCACAGTTCACTGAGAATACAATTAGGCAAACTACCTGCTGGAACAAGTAGAAATGATCCATCAGGTGACCATGCTAATCTTCGAAAGAAAGATGGCAACGTCTCATCATGAAAGAGATGGTATTTTGCAGACTGCATATAAAAACGTACAAGAGGCTAAGAACATGTATATTCCATCTATGCTTAGGATCAACGTAATACGTAGAGAATACAAACTTCTAACCTTAGAATCATCCAACAGTGCAGGCTCGGCCTTTGAAATAACATGCTGGCAAACATAATTTGTCTTCTCGGCACCTTTTGCTTTTGATTGAGCTTTTTTGACATAAATGCGACAAGTTCTATCAGAACTTAGGGAAGCAGCGTAGTTGGCCAATGGGTCCCATGCCACACCTTGAACATAATGGGAATGGGCATCCAGAATCTGATGGACAGAACCTGAGGAATAGAAATAGGAAAAATCATAGTTGAATCTTTTGACAATTTAACAGATATTTGTTATAGTTATGCTGCTTAGGCAATGTCTTTCTTACCTTTGTTCACATCCCATATGATGCAAGAATTATCAACTGACCCAGAGATGAGAAATGCACCATCAGTAGACCACTGGAGGTCCAGCACATCTTTGCGGTGAAATCTATAACAACAGAAAAAGTCAGGTACAAAGAATCCATGCCAGCAATATATGGCCCACAAAGCTCTAAACAGTTACAAATTACAATAAACTATCATGGCCTTCATATCTGATACTTTGGTTGAAATCCAATCCAACATCTCAAATTGAACTCCAACATGCCAGACTACCAGGTCGAAACCAACAAAAACTAGAATGAATTCACATTATCCACCTTAAGGGCCTGGATCTAACAGATATTACTTATCATTTTATATCAGGCCCAATAATCTCTTGGTTTTAAGTCTCAGATTTGGGGACAGTCCCCTTTAGTTGAAGGACCCCTTGAATATAAGGGGCACACTGTGGAGCCCACTCCACATTGTAGTTTGATAATCTGAAGTCTATCTTTTAAGTTTCTTTCAAATGATCATCATTGCCAAAACAAATAAAGAATCAGCTAAATAAAAAAAACCACTCAATCATTTGATTAAGGGTGTGATAATTTCAGCCAAATGGTAACACTATGTTCATCTATTTATTTGAAAACAATTAGATGTCTTAATAGTTTTGGATTTGGTTCATTTGTTGAAAGGTTGATCCTTTGGTAGAGACTTAAAACCATAGATGGTTCCAATGGTCGACCTACAATGGGCCTCACAAAGTGTCCACTAAATAAAATTGGATTGTAATCAAATGGCTAAACAATTTCCATTTGAACGGATATTTTGTATGGATGATCCTTGAAAGAGAACCTAACAGTTAAAAGGTTCCGAACCATTTGGACCATGTGTTGGGGTGAGGATGAGATGCAGGATGCGTAGGACCTAAATTTATTAGTTTCCTAATGTATTTGTTAGTCTTCTAGATACTCTAGTTTTCCAAATTCTAGTATAGTAGGTGATGCAGGACGCATAGGACCTAAATTTATTAGTTTCCTAATGAATTTGTTAGTTTCCTAGATACTCTAGTTTTCCAAATTCTAGTAGGATTTCTACTTTTCCACATTTCCAGATTTCTAGTTTTAAGTTTCCTATTTTATTTGGGTTATGATTTCTGTTTAAGCAAGGGATTTTTATCCTATTATGTCTAGGTTTTAGTTTGCTATAAATACCCCCATGTAGTTCTTTAAAATTGAGATTTGAATGTTGAGTAAACCTTTTCCTAGAACTCTCTAATTCCGTCCCTTCAATCTATATTTCTTCTCTCCTTAATTCTTCAAATATTCTTCTTTGTTCTACTGTTTCTGCCCTTTATCTCGTCTTTTCCAATCTATATTTCTTCTCCTCTGTCTCTTATATTCTTCTATGTTCTATTGTTTGAGTGCTTAATCCAATACCTACAGGCTGTACTACATCAGGATGTTCGCAGATTTTTCTTAAATGAGGACATCCTCACTTGAAGCTTCATGTATGCATGTATATATATCTGACCTATTTATTTTCTAGAATACACATAGCACATTGGTTTCAAACTGCATAAGTCAAATGCATAGGATCAAGAGGCCCGTCCCTGATTTGGTCCGCCCTAAATCACCTAAGCTTGCTGTGTTGCCAACTATACTTTGAACAAAAATCCAACGCATGCAAAAGGTTAACTATTGAATTTAAATTCTTACGACAATGTCTTAAGGACCTTCCACGTTGTGCTAGTTTCTGTTGCATGCAACTTCCATACAATCAGCTCACCTCCTGATTAATAGAAAAAAAATAAAATAAAATAAAGGAAAAGGTACTTTAAGGGAACAATGAACTAGAAAAATACGTGAATAAAGATGGTCAAGTATATATAAAAATAAATTCAGTAATACGAGTTATCTTCATACCGTCTGCACCAGAGGCAAGCTGTTCTCCTGCATCATCATCAAAGGAGTGATATCAATTCCACCATAAAAGAGAACCGTAATGAGGGAACATGTGTCAATAACACAATTTTCCAAGCTTCAATTTTTTAAATATTAAAAAAGAAATCTCATTTTATTGCAAAGCCAATCTTCATCAACAAGACAATGCTGTACAAAAATTGCAGCTTGTATGTGAGAGACAGTTCGGTTTTTCATTAGAATAAGCCTTTTTTTCTTATTGTCCACTGTTACAAAAAGAACAGACTTCAGACTTCTCAGCACTCAGAGCATCTCCAAAGGGCCGTACCACACTAGCTATCTAGCTCCTAATATAGCTTAGCCTCGGTGGACTCCTAAATTTGAGGAGAGAGAAAGTGGCTCCTAGTGCTGAAGTTAAAAAAGTAATGAAAAATATGGTGAATATCTAAAATCGCATGGCTGGAGTAACCACTTCAAAAGTGCTAAGCTATACCAGTTTTCTAGTCATCTTGGCAAAAATTTGGCTAAAAGTTAGATAGCGCTCCCTTGGATATGCTCTTAAATCCTAAAACTTCTTCCTCATGAAACATGTTCTTCCATCTTGATTCAAGATTCAAAATTCAAAGTATACGAGCTTCTTCTATGTTCTAGAGTCTATTATCGATGCTCTGTTCTGCCAATGAAGTTCTTTCTTCTCCCTCCCTTTCCCTTATTGTTTTTTTTTTCATTGCTTTATTTTCTTTTCCATGATAGGGGGGCTTGAGATCCCAATAATTATGCTTCATAACAAATAAAATTCAATGAAACATTCTTAGAAACCAACACTGAAAATCATCCAAATCAGCTTGCCAAATAAACTAAAACGGCTCAATAGAATTAGCCAAATTAGTATCCCTAAGCATATGGTTGTTGAGACTCCCCCTCAAGCTGGAGAATAGGGTATCGGCAACTCCCATTTTGCTGCAAACAGAATAAGAACATGTTTACGCGCTTTCAAAAACCTAGATAGCTCAGACCAATTGATAGTAATTAAAACTCTTCATTTTTACACTAGTATAAATCCAAAGAAGAGGAAGACCTTGCTATCTGTTTTGGTACCAACAGGGAATGAAGTAAACTGAGCCGACAAATGAGATAAGATCTGATCATCTGAGCAAGACAATAACTGAGACGTAATTCAAGTGGTATGAGATCCAAAATAGAAGATTTAATGAAACGTGAGGAATAATAGTGAGAGGAAGAAATTTCATTGTTTTTCTTTTTGGTGGTCAAAGTAGGATAGGGGTAACAAAACAGATAGCCTCCTTACATTGATTCAAGTGATAAGGTATCATCTTTTTCATTGATTCAACTGAGTAATATGCATACCCTTGTATAGCCTCCTTGCATATTAACACCAATGCAAAATTCCTAGAATCATCCAAATCAGCTTAATCAAATGAACAAAATTCGCTCATTCAGTAATCTTGAATTAGGTAAACCAAATCAGCTCAATTTGCTCAATCATTCCAAAATATAAGGTTTTTTTTTACAGCTAGGGATGGGCAATGGATACCCATTGAACCCCCACATTGGTAAGCATTAGGTGGTGCTGGTAGTGGTGGGGTGTTGGTGGTGATGGTGACGGTGGTTGGTACCCATTGCCCATCACTAGCCTAGATCAGCAGAAGTTGGTACTCCCATTAGAGCGTATATCTAATACCATGGATTATACACCTAAGACAATTATTTAGACTTCAACTTTAGGTTAAGGCCAAAACATACAATACAGGATCAAGAACTCTGTACAATGCCAATAGAATGCTAAGGTTTGTATGCTTAATTATTTTAAAGATCTTTGAAGACTTCCCTCCTTCCATACAAACAATTCCTCGCAATCCTAAAATTCTGGTCCTCGCCTACAATCATGCTGAGCTCTCATCTCCTAAGAATAGGATTAAGAAAGACAACTTCGAATTAACTGCGCTAGTTGTGTTGTTTCCTTGAATTTATGATGGTGGGTACGGAAATCTGGGTATACTACAACTTTGGCATTAGCACACAGCGAATGAAAATGTAACTTTAATTCTTACACTCTGTGGATGTGGAAACAAAACAGGAAAAAAGGAAAGAAAGAAGGAAAAAGTAACCAAAAAACATATTTCTAAAGTCAGCAACTTGATTCTCTCTTCATAATCAATATCTTTGTGAAGAACTCAGGATTACAAACACCAAAGCTAGAAGAACAGACATGCTAGCTATCATCTTAGTAATCTTCCAGGAAATAGTGAACTCTCCATGGTATTTCATCATGAAATGAAGTTTCATGCAATTACAAATGTAAAGAAAAGAATATTTATCACTCAAGGAGCAGATAACACTGAGGAGGGCGTAGGTTTTCACTTACCAGAAGGAGAGAAGCGAAGGACATTTACAGCAGAACTATGGTAAGAAAGGCTGTTTTGATATGAAGCTGCTGGGAGTTTCTTCTGTGTTTCGCTCGAATTTATTAACCAAAGCTTGTAAAAATTAAATAAAATGAACACAGTTAGTCCAACAACTAATAAAATGACATCAAGAAGTATATCAAATGAACACTTACGAATAAGCTAAATAAAACCTAATAACAAAAAGAAAAATTCCAAAAACCCTTTATCCGAAAAACAAAAAGGAAGGCTCTGATGCTCCATTGAATCAACAATTTGAGCTGAAAGTAGGCGAAATTGCAGGGAAATAAAAAAGAAGAAGCTTCAATATTAATTGGCCCACCCATTAGATTCGTGAAAATGCAGAGGAAGAGAGAGAGAGTAGAAGTGAGTACCTTGATGTCGAAATCGGCGCCACCGGTAGCGAGAGTACCAGAAGTTGGGTGGAAATCTAGGGTTAGTACCGGCTTGGTGTCGTGCCAGTTGATCTGAACTGTGCCTCCTTTCATTTTCTTCCTTTTTGGGTTTTTTAAATTTTATCTTTGTTAATCAAATTTGGGAAGACAGTGGGAATTTAGGTTTACTTACTGGGAAGGAATTGAGTGGTATATGTTGTTCGGCGCACTACGATTTGGCGGGAATTGTTTCGGGAAATTCTGCGTGTACCCAAAAGTTTGCTAACTAGCAATTTTTTATTTTTGTGAACTTTTGATTCAGTCCAAAATGAGTGAAGTGTTTATAAAGAATGACAAAATTATAGTGTTTGGACAATAATGCCCTTATTCATTTTTATATTGTCTAAGGCCATCTCCAATGCAATGACCCAAATCCAAAATATTACCTCAAATTTCTCCCAACTCAAAAAATGAAGGACCCAAAATTTGGAAAAACCCAAATTTGGACCCAAATATTGGTCCAAGTATTGCTTGGACCGAACACTATTCATTGGACCCCACGTCAGGTGGAGAGCCCATGTGCTTCTGAAAAATAGTGGGACCTTGCTGGTCACATGTTCTAATGGGCTTGTCTATGGCATAGGCCACGTGTGCAGCCCGGATCCACATAGGGGCAAGGGGGGTCAATTGACCCCGCAAGCCCAGAATCTACCATAGGAATCCAAGAACTTGACCCCTGCAAATGCCCAGAAGGTGTTTGATGAAATGCCCCAAAGAGGGAGAGCCATAGCCAAGAGGAAGCAAGCTTGCTTGCTGCCCAGTGCGCGCGAGGAGCCCAGCTTTAGAGAGTAGAAGATGTTCAACGTGTGGGAAAGAGAGGCTTTTAGGTGTTGTATCAAACTCCGTTTGCTTCTTTCTCTCCTGGTTTGTGGAAGAGAAGTCCCTTTTGGCATTTCCATTATACTCAAACTGGCTCATGGCTTTTTTTTTTTGGTATGAGTTTTTTTATTTATTAACAGTGCCATGATAAGCATGGGTGTTTTTTTTATATAACATAATAATAATATAATAAAAGTTCCAAAGCATAATTAATTTCTTCTGAATGCCTTGGTAAATAATGAAGTTTTTTTTCATTAAGCAAGCAACCGCACATTATTAAAATATAATAATTAAAATATTACCTCATTAAAAAACAAGTTAACATATTAAATAGAAAGAAAAAGCTTATATCTAAAAGATTTTTTTTTTCACCATATATAAAGCTTTTGCTAGAATATATGGAGCAGAACAAATGGGTGTGTAACTCGACATGGAAAGCCAGGAAAACAAGGAGTTCAAGAGATAAGTGTGTGATATTTGGATGCTCAAGTAATTAGCCCCAAGAAGCGATGCGTAAAAACCTAATAGAGGATATCAAGAGGACCAACTAAAGTCTCATGCTGTGAAAAACTGAAGCTTTGATTTCTTGACTTTAGAAGTGAATGGTGTGGTTGAATATTGTTGTTGTTGTTGTTGTTTTTTATTTTTTTAATGTGGACAATTGAAATGTGGTTTTTTCTATCAATTAAGAATTATAATATTATCGTTTCATTTTTTTTTGGGTTCTATTTTCTATAGATTTTTTTTACCTTTTATATGTTGACCCCTGCAATGAAAATTCCTGATCCGCCACTGGCCACGTGTCAACATTAGGTGAGAGAGTTGTGTGGGCTTTGGCTGTCTCCTTTTTATATATATATATAAATCAAATAGTATCGATTGGGCCCACATAGTCACTTTTTGGACTTAAAATTTGAGTCCGAAGGGTGGGGAGAAAAATGATTTGAGTTCGGACAAAACCCAAATAGTCACTTTTTGGAGGGGGAAAATTTGGGTTTAGCTCCTCATGGGTTGGAGATGGTCTAAGGAGTCTATTTCTTCTTTTCAGATGATGTCGTATGGAGCCAGAAAGGTTGGAAATTATACTTCATCTGTTGGGATGATCCTTCACATGAAAGGATGAGGTCTTCACATGGAGTTATGCTTCCATCATGTTGTCTATATTGTGTAGCTCTTCTTCTCCTAAGCTATTCTAGCATGAGTTGTCATTGTCTTCTGCTTCAATTTGATCTGCTATCTGATTATAAATTTCATAAAAAACTTTTTCTCCTATTTTGCTTATCCTTAATTTATATGTGTCATCTGGTCTCCTGGATGTAGTTTCTGAATAAATCTTGATAAAGTTGGATTGGTGAAAGAGGTTCAGAAGATCATCATTGAACAATTGTTGCTCAGCTATTGTTGCTCCTAGGTATTTTTGAATGTCTTGCTTGGTATCTTTGTATTATTGATTCTGCCAACTAACCAGTTCATTATGAGAAATAATAATACTATGTTGTGCTCTATTTAGGTAAATAATATCCGTAAACCACTGGGGGTGCTGGTGAATTCTAATTTTACGTTCTTCCAAAGATTGATATAAAAACTTATGACTTCTTTTAAATTTGAGGAAAATGAATCTAAATGATGACTATTTTCAATATAAAGTTGACTTAAATAACTATACTAAAAATGCTGGAGTAATTGTGATAGTTTTTTTTACTATGCTCTAAATGCAGTTCTCAATATTCAACCATGTTAATACTAGCTAAATAAATAGTATAATGAGAATAGCTTTTAGTAATAATTTCTATACCAAGATGTGGATTCTTTTTTAAATTAAAAAGAAAAGCTTGAATGTATAACTGAAGAGATGTATTTTGCTCATATTCTAATCTAATCATATGACTCTTAATATCTTCTGGTAAAAATCTATATCTTTTCCTTTTGTCCATTTTTACACATGATTTTTCATGTTATTCACCTTTTATTTTGAATTAGTTCTTGACATTTTATAGCTTTTTACTTCCTTTTTGTGTTTTCTTAGATTTTACCTTGGTTAGAATGAAAATGAGCTAAAAGTGCACTATTTGTTATAAATTCTGTTTTTATTCATTTTCGTAGGTCAACTTCTTGGCCTGGGATCAGCATGCTCCGGTGCTCGGATGAGGTCATGATCTTCATGAGACTTGTTCCAATGGATGTTAACTACAACATATCCAAATTTGAGCTCCATTGGACAAGTATTGCCCATCCAACCAATCCAGCATGTTACCACAGCTCTAAAAATCCGAAGTAGTCCAGCTTTTACCTCCAATGTGTCACTTGATTCTTCTTGTTACCATAACACTTGGTAACAAGAATTTACCTTAGTGAAAGAGATATTTTCTGAGACAAAGATCATATTTTCAAGGACAAAGCTTCATCATGGCAAGGGGACAATGGGCAAAAGGCTTTAGAGGAAAGAATGAGTTTTATATTAAAAGTGTGAGCTGGAAATGATGGGCAAGGGAAAGGTGAATGCAATCTGAAGTATGAGAGGCTTTTGAACGTGGGTAACTTGGGCATTCTATCATTCTACACATTGGGAGCAGATTTTGGAGCTGGAGATGAAGCTTGGAGCTAGGGAGCTCAAGGAGGAAGACAAGGGCAACAAAGCAAGGAGTGGAAGAGATTTTCACCATTGAAGACCTTGAGCTCCCATATTCACAAAATCTGTAACTTCTTTCTAGTTTTATTTTGAGTTTGTATTTGGAATAAGTATGAGCAACTAAACTCCATAGCTAGGGCTTAGGTTGAAGCCCTAAACATGATTACCTTATTGTTTTGATACTTGAGTGTATGAATTTCTAGATATTGTTGATGAATTCCAATTCACCAAATTAATCTATCCTTGATGTGTGTTCTTCTTTGAATGATCATCTTTGAAAGCATGCTTCTTGAGATTGTTGGGGTTATGCGTATCTTCATGTTATCCTAAGCAATAAATGGATGAAGTAAGAATCATCCATGTTAATTGGTTTCTTGAATACCTAATGTAAACACCATGCTATTATGATTCTTGTGATGTTCATATTCTCTTTGAACTTAATGGGTTTTTCTTGTAATTGAAGTAAAATACTAAGCACACCTAGATTCGATTATAGGGAAGGCACAAGTATTGTAGCACTCGTACCTGCACTTTACGTATATTAGAGAGAATCAATGCGTCTTGATTCATTCGTCCTGGTCTTGATTGCGAACATCTTCATCAACACGTTTAGAGTTGATCACTTGAGTATTCATGAACTTGGGTAGAATTGTTTAGGGTGGATTCCGAAACCCTAGTGTTTGTTACATTTTAATTTCACATCTTGATAATTCATCTCTGCCATTCTCATTTAAATTCAAAGTCCATTTACTTTCATGCATTAGAAATAGGTTACTTGAACCAAACCAAACACCCCCCCCCCCCAAAATGTGTGTGTGAGTTGTGTGTCTTTGTTACTGAATTTTATTTGTGTCCGTAATTGTTTTGGACTTTTGGTTTGCGTGGTGTTCTTGCATTTTCTGTGCTGAATCCAACCGTATAAAGAACGTGAATTTTGGACGTACGGTTGGAAAGTTATAGGTCAAAAATCTGGACAGAAGTCGATCCTGAAAAACGATTATGTGCAAAAGCGACCGATCGCACTGTTTCTAACGACCGGTCACTCATCACAATTTTCACAATTTTCGATTCTGTACAAAAACGACCGGTCGCACTGTTCATACGACCGGTCGCCAGACACTGCTCACGCATTGTTCACAGGTGATAAAGTGGTGATAAAATGGCGATAGAAAATGTTGTTTGTGTTTTTGTTTAGTTTTCTTGTGTTGTTTCATTTCTTTTACACTTCTTTACTCATTTTTAGTTTTCATTTTGCATTTGTGCATTTGTGGTGTGTCAATTAAGTGTTCTCTTTGTACTCGAATTAGAACTTATAGGAAACCGACAAGTTCTTCGTGGGATTGAAATCCGTACTTACATAATCTATACTTCTTTAGATTCGTGCACTTGCGGGTATTTTTAATTGGTTGTTTGCACATTAATTTGTGTCCTTTTAGGAATGCAACACTTTCTCTAGCTAGGGTTTGAAGAAAATATGGATTTTTAGTTTTTTGCTCAATGGAAAATTCTCTATTATGCTCTAGTAAATTGAGCTCATTAGCCTCTTTTTCTTGTAATATCATGCTTAAATTTTGACATCTTAAATTAATAATTCTAAAAAAATTTACTATTGTATCATACTCTTTCTTTTGCTCTTCATGTTTTTTCCTACAAAAAAGAATATAATCATAATTGCATGCTAAAAACTCTTGCTCAAGGGCTTTAATAAGTTTTTCATGCCCTCTTCTCATACTTTCATTATTAGTCCTAATGTTCCAAAAGTTGTCTAAGAGAACTTTTTGTTTATCTGCTAATGATGCTTGAGTACAATATTTTAAAGCAGGATTTCTAACTTCTTGTACTGGAATTCCCTTATAATAATAAGTATTTACTACTGGTCTTGCTTGACTACTCATGCTTAATGAATTATCACCCTGTGATTGTGTACCATTATTTTTGTTTCCAAAGGATGAGGCTCCAAAATATTGCATACCTATTAATGAATAATACGGGATAAGATGTCTACTAAAGTATTATCCATGTTAGATATATACCCTAGAAGCCAATATAAAATGGATAATTCTAAGGAAATAATATATAATAATCAAAGGGGCAAGAATGTTGCTTTAGATACATAACGTATACAAAGTAACAAGTCCATGGATTAAGATATAAATGGAAAGTAGTCTAAAGAAGTTAGATGCACGAGACCTTCCCATACATATAAATATCGTATCCAAAAATGTTCCTGGTCATAGGATCACCAATTGAACAATGGTGACCCGCAAAGACTGGTACACATTGTGTCTCGCTCAATTGGGAGGATGACTAGTCTCAAGTCATTTATGTTGAGACACTAAGACAGATGTGTAGGTACTCTATATAAGATGGAGTCCACTGAACGCGATAACTCTAGAATTCTTGTATGGAAGTCTTACTCACAAGTGTCAAACAAAGAATTCTAATCATGCAAATTAATCCTTAGACCTGAGACATCACAGTTGTCTTGTGTATATGTTGTTTCTCTTTGAGAGCACTATACGGTCATATCAAAATGATGTGACTTAAAGGTATTCCTCAGGATTCTCAACGTGTATGCAGAGATTGGTGAATGTAAAACAAGGAATCTTTGCTCTTAGTAAGAAGAGAGAATACTCTAAAGATATGATTCATGAATTTTTGGCCAAAGTATTGGACGGAAATTGAAACAAGAACGTTCGCAATTTCATCAAATTGAATCATATAATCAAGAGATGTCATATTAGAGATTTTGACACAAGTTTACCATATCCCGATAATATGACATAGAGTATTGAATTAGAGAATGATCGAATTGCATTGTAATCACAAACTGACTAGATTCTCTAAATGAATTCTTTTTAGCTTAGTTAGCCATGACATACTGCTAGGTGTCCTTCATGGCTTGTAGAAGCCCTATAAGGACTAATTATAATTAGCCTTCGCCAATAGGGCAAATTGTATGGAGGGATACAATTCACACTTGATTCAGAATGAATCATTCATATTCACTACTTCGCTAATTAGAACCTATAAGATCGCACACTGAAAAGGAATCAATTGGGAAATTATGAAGAGAATGAATGATTTTGTGACTTGGTCAAAGTCAATGTGAAAGTCAAAGGTCAAAGGTCAAATGGTTGACCCGACACTTGACACGGTCAACTAAGGATTACCGGGACCAACACTCATTTAGACAAGTGAGTGATTGAATTAGTCAAGTCACTAGAGTAATTAAATTGATTAGATTAATTTAATTATTCAATTAAAGTTATGAAACTTCAATTAAAAGTCTCATATGACTTGGAAATTCAAAAGGGATTTGACCATATGGACTGAGGCACATATGTGACACATTATAGGATTAATGTGTTGAACCAAGATAGCAAACGATGACACACAAAGGGGGGGTGTGGCTATACTAGGGTTTGGGGGCATTTTTGTCACTCTTGTGACTTTTTTTATCTTATAAGTGTGTAGCTATGGAATCCTATCATGCTGGGGTTTTCAAGTTGGTGAAATTGGAAGAGAGAAAGCATCAAGCTCTCTCTCCCTAATCCCTTCAATCTATCACATCAAGTAAGGGTGCTAGCACCACTCTTCACTTGTTGTCTACTCATTCTCTCATCCCATTCAATCTTTGGTGAAGAGCTTTGGGGAGTGATCGGTGCATATTTACATATTATTTTGTACCCTTTTAACTTATGATTTGGTTATGTTTTTGAGTTAAACTTGTGCTTTTAATAAGTTTTGTGTTTGTTTCAGTGTTATAAGCTTGAGACTCACTAATTGCATTTTGGAGACAAGTTAGCTCAAAATGGTGTCTGCAGATCAACCAACTTCACGGATTGGACTGTACTTTCTCAAGAAGAACCAGATAATGACCCATACATCATTGGAAAGCTATGGAAGTCTAGTTTCTGTACAATTTTGCGGTTCATGATTCCGAGTCTTCTAGAGAAAGTTATACATGTTTTGGCAACTTAAGGTCAAATTCGGCAGCATCTGCGTTACTGGGCCAAAAATCACATTTGAAGGCCTTTCCGATTTTTCCTTGAGTTGGGCTGCATATGCTTGGAAAGATAAGACAAAGAGCTTCAAGATCCATATTTTTCCAGAATTTTATGGATGGAGAAACAAGCCCAAAACGAGCCCACAAGCTGGCTGCAGTGCATTGTCATGCATGACATATGCATGATGAAGTGTTGTTGATTGTGGGAAAGTTTGGTGAAGCATATTCAATACCTATTTTTGAGTGGAATTTTGCAGCAACCAAATGAATTGAAAGATGTTGAAGTGGATGATGCAACACTAAGCCTAAAGACAAGAGGAATTGTTTTCAAATGCAATTGTGTGTTAGGTTAGGTTGGTGAATTAAGTGTTGTGTGTTAGGTGAAGTTAGTGTGGTTAGTGAATTCAATTGTATATTCAGATTTTTCAACTTCCTTAGGCCTATAAATAGTGAGGTTTCCTAAGCTTGTAATCACAACCCCAAGGGGGGGAGCTCTCAAGCACTTTTCTAGAGCTCCCTTCCCTTCTCTCCCTCAAATTCTCTTAGTTTCCCTTTGTAGTTCTCAATTGTTGTAACAAGATTCTAGTACTATAAATCTCAAGCATTTTTCCTTTCTCTTCTTCTATAAATTCTCCAAACACTTCTCTATTCTCTTTCAAAGTTCTCCATGCTCTAAAACATTTCCCAACACACAATTCCCATTCCCTTCCAAATTCTCAAAGTCCTCAAACACTTTCTTCCAAAATCCACAAAGTTCCCAAACACCACTTTCCTTACTCTTCCAAATTCTCCAAATCACTCAAACACTTTCTCCTCCCTTCTCCAAATTTCCCAAACACATTTCCCTTCTCTTCCAAACGTCTTCATGTCTCAAACACTTCACAAACACCTTTCTCTCATTTCCCTAAGTTCTCAAATTCTCCAAGTTCACAAAATCCTCAAGCTTCCCAAACACCTTCCTTTCCCTTCCAAAATCCTCAAGCTTCCCAAACACCTTCCTCCAAATTTTCAAGCTCTCAAACACTTTCCTTCCTTCCTCAAATTCTCTACTTAATGTTTTCTTAGTTGTAATTTATTTTTCTTGTAATGTACATTCTTTCTTCTTGTTTTGTTTCTTTTATGTTTTGTAGGAAAACTAAGTTGGATCATTCAATCACCAATCCCTGTGGAATCGACCTCGCACTTACATATGCTAAACTACCAACGGTTCGTGCACTTGCGAGTATCACAAGTTGAGGATGCGGTTGAACCCATTTTGGTGCAGCTGAATCTACACAACAAGTTTTGGCGCCGTTGCCGGGGATCGGTAACATTGTTTGATTTTATTTGGTTTTCCTACTTTTTATTTATTTTTATCTTTTGTATAACTGGACAGTTTCATGTTTTAAAGTTAATGAGGTTAATTGATAAGTTGTGTTTGTAGTCCAACGGACAAGGACAATTGCCTAACAAGCAAGAGAACTGGGTTTAGTCCCAGCTTACACAACACCCAAAAACAAAAAGGTTCAAGTAGCATGTTGATTATTTCTAGTTTATGGTTTCATTCACTTGCTCTTAATTAAATATCTTGTTCAAGTTTACATAAACACCATATGACTCTTGGACTGATTAGTGAATGAATGGGTAGATATTGAAGACAAACACCATGTTTAAATTCTACTTGGTTCTCTATTGTTCTTCTTGTTCTTAATGGGTTCGGAATTTGTGTTTAGACTAAACACCATAGCTAAATGCTTTTTCTGAATACTTGATTAAAACCACACACCATATGGATAATCATATTTGAGAAAGAACGAACTTCATAAGCTAGTTTGATTACTTTGTTGCTTGTTACTTTGAAGCATGAAATTGGATGTGTGTTGATTTTCCTTTCCATTTTAGTTTTTATTTCCTAATCCTTTAATTCTGTTTCAAGTTTTTTGTGTTTGTTTTAGCAATTTATGACAGCTTAATAAAAATGGAGAGAGATGGTAACCTCAATCATAAAAATGGGGAGTGTGGAGTAGTGGGAGAAGTCGCGACCTCCAAATGCATCACGCTCGACCTAATCGCTTCAAGGGGGAGTATTCCAATCCTTTCTCTTTAGTTGTTTTGTTATTATTTCAGTAATTTTCATTTTCTATTTCTTTTATTTTAAAAAAAAATTAAAAATATTTTTTATATTAGCTGACTCGTGGTAACTCCAGCTGAGCGTCTCCGTCAAATAGTGTCTAGGAGTTCTTTAGGAGACACCTTCGGTGTCTAAGAAGTTTGGGTTTTAAGTGGGACCTTTGTGACCCCTCCAACATTCCCGGATCCCCTGGCTGTGTTTTCTGAGGCCCTTAACTGGTCATCCATGAGTTGCTTGTATATTTGTGTGTTTAAAAAAAAAAAAATTAATAAAAAAAAATTGAAATTTGAGTTTTTATTTATTTTTCCTTGTAAATTGTAATTTGGAACTTCTTTGTTTTTTTTTTCTTTGTGTGGTCAGTTAGTTGTAAATAATAATAAATTAAAAAAAAATCAAGTTGGAACTACTTTGTTTTCTTTGTTTTGTTTTGTTAAGTTAGTTTATGTATTTATTTACGTGGTGTGGTTAGTTAATTTATTTCTGAGTGTTAAAAACACATTTTTATTTCACTCAAACATTACAAACAAAGAAAACAAAAAGTAAAAAAATAAAAAAAAACAAAACAAAAAAACAAAAAAAAACATTCAAGTAAATTAAAAATAAAAACAACTTCTTCATCTTCATCTTCATCTTCATGGCATGCCTCTGTTATCTCTGACTTGTAGAATCTGCAGCAGCTCCACATGGTCCTCATTTTTTCTCCAAGTGCTTCCACGTGCTGATTGGCACAGGAGAGCCGCTTCTGGAGTCCGCCACCATAGCCTTCAAGGAAGCTACTTCCTCGCTCAGCACGGCACACTCCCGTGTCCTCGCCAATAATCGCATGCCCAAGTTGGTAGCCGAGACCGCATGGAGCACCGTTAAGTTGTGGGACTCCTCCACCTGCTGCCTATCAGACCTCTTTGCCACATGTAGATGATCTGTCGATGTGAGCTTGCTGCCAATCATTCCTTCCAGGACGCGCCCGTTCGGCACTGCCTCAGAAAAGTTCGGTATTACCTCAGCAGAGTTTGAGGCCGTACCATGATGATATGTGGAGTTTGGGAAGACATGGTTTTGAGGATCCCTTATCCTGCGCATTCGGTGGCGCAAGGGACAATTCAAGGTTGAGATCATCAAGGTGAGTGCATGAGGATGCCATTGTTTAGTTTTTGGATTTTTTGATGTTTTTCTCTGAATTTGCAGGAAAGCGGGGTGCTCTTCTACTTCACCGAGATGAGTTTAAATAAACTTATGCAGACGAGGGAGCCGAAAACACTTCGGATCTCGAGGGTGCTATCCTGTGCTCTTTCTCTCCTATCCCTTCATTTCCGCGCAAATTGCGAGCGCGTTTTTTAAAAAAGGGAACATGTCTACACTTTCACTTACTTTTGCCTCCCGTTTTTTTCTGATGTTTGTGTTTTTGCTTTTTCAGTTGTTATTTTATTTTATTTTATTATTATTATTTTCAATTGTTTTCTTCTTGTTTGTCAGGTTTCTCAAGAATGTAATTGGAAGAATAGACAAAATTAAAGATGCGTCTTGGACACCTGGTGCAAGAATCCCAACTCTTCTTTTAAATTCTTGTTTGAATTCCGTGTTTATTTCAGTTTTTATTTATTTATTTTGTTTTTATTTTAATTATGTAGAATAATTTAAAACTCATAGGATATTCTTTGAAGGAGCTAAACTTTTGGTAACTCCAGTGAGCAACCGTAGATTATACAGTGTCTAGGAGTTCTTTAAGGCGACACCTTCGGTGTCTAAGAAGTTAGGGTTTTAAGCGGGACCATTGTGACCCCTCCAACCTTCCCGGATACCCCTGGCTGTGTTTTCTGAGGCCCTTAACTGGTCATCCTTAAGTTTTTCTCTTAAAAGAAAAAGCAGTTACTTGTGTGTTTACTTAATTAAAAATAAAAATGCATGTTTGGGTTTTCATGTTTTTGTTTGATCGTCGTTCTTTAAATTTAGGATCATTCCTGTCTTTGAGATAACATAACTTTTTATTTCCCAATTTTTTTTATTTTTTTTAAAAAAAAACATACATTTTAAAATTAAATAAATAAATAAAAAGCTGAAATCATTTATTCTTGGCGCTCGGTGTCTCAACCATAGGAGCTTTTAGTTTGGCCCTCTGGCTGTCCCTTCTTGGGGCTTCACGCACAGCCTCTTGGGGCTCATCACTTGAGCTCCCAAAGATCGCAATCTTAGTTTCAGTATAACTTTTCTCGCGATCCGGTTTCTTGCGTTTACCCGGTCGGTCTAGGTCTTCCAGCTGTTTTCGCATGTCGCGAGAGTACAACTCTACAATCTTTGTTAGGTTTTTATTCTCGTCCCGCAACACTTCTAGCTGTGTCGATTCACCTCAACTATCCTTGACCTCTCCCTTTTCAAGCTTTTTATAGCACTCTGACACTCTTCAACCATACTGTGCTCCGCCGCTCACTGACCTTTCAGCACCTCTACCTCATGGGACTTCGCAGTAGGCGATGAACCAAACTTGCGACACATGTTGTACTCTGCATGCTCAGTGCCAGGGCATCACTCATGACCCGATTGTCATCCCTTGTCCCGAACACACGTATATCTTTAGGAGTCACCAAATTTCTGCCAACTCCAATGGCAACATCGTTGTCCAGGAGTATTGAGTCATTGACAGTCACTGGCCCCGTGTAGAGGCAAAGTAGGGCATTCATACCTGGTGCTCCTGCTTGGCCTCGTGTTTGAGTCGGTGGAGCTAGGTTGAGATCCAACGAAAAGGGGTAGGAAGAAGCCATAGATTTCTCACTTTTTTTTTCTCTCTCTTTTTCTTGCTTGTTTTCTCTTTTGTGTGTTTTTGCGTTTGTGTTTTTCCCCCCTTCTTTTCTTTCTTATAGATGTAGTCTTTGACAAACCCTAGCCATCGCAGCATTTTCCGAATCTCCAGCATTCCTCAAGTCCCACAACCTTCTCGCTTTCCAACCACACCCAACTCACTTATCACGACGTGACCTTTCTGAACGGACGCGTTCAGTAAAGTCGTCACGACTTTCCATGGCCCGTAATTTTCGCTTGTGGATCCGCGGCGCCTCTATGCGTCGACACGTGGCTCCTGCTTCTGCCGTGACTATCCATGAGACGACATCAGGGACCACATTCCCTCTTTTTAGAAATCCCGCTTTGCGCTCATAATTCACGTTTTATATTTTTAAGAAAAAAATTAAATTAAAACATGTGGGCTTCAGATTTCAGGTTGGGTCGGTTTTACCGTTGTTGGGTTAATTTCATTTTGCTTTGGGCTTTCAATTGTTTGGGTTTCAGTTTGTGTAAGACTATCTGTTAGGGCTTACTGTTTTGAGTGTTTTACTGTTTCCTTTTATTTATTTTATTTTTTATTTTTTTTTATTTTATTGTTTGTTTTGTAATTTTTATTTTTGTAATTAGTTTCTTTTATTTTATTTTTGTATTTTGTGATTTTTATTTGCTTTAATACCTTCATTTGTTATTATGACATTGCTTGTACCTAAATTTTTAAACATTGAGGACAATGTTCATTTCTAGGTTTGGGGGTATTGGAGTTTAGCATGTAAATTTGGTTTTTCCTTAATTTTTTTTTTATTTGCTTGTTTTTTTTTTTTTTTTTAAATTCTATTTTGTTTGAGTCTTGCTTTTATTTTTATTATTATTATTATTTTTTAGTCACTTTCCGAACACATTTGATGAGATTGTGATAAATGTTTGCATGACTTAAAATTGAATTTCATTTTATTTTATTTAAAAAAAAAATTATACAAAAAAAAAACTTAAAAATTAAAATTAAAATAAAATAAAATAAAATTGGCATTGTTCTAACATGATATGTTTGAAACATTCTTTACACTTGCCATTTGTTTCATAATTTTCCAATTAAAGAATTTGCATGATCTAAAGAATTATATCAATCATAAATTAGACTTATATAACCATATAAAGTGAGCTTTTGAGCCTTGTCCTTCATTTCTTGAGTGTTATATACATACTCTTAATTTCTTGTCATCTAAGTTGTTGTTTGATCTCATTATTCATTGATTTGGTTGAACACTTAAAAGTCATTCATTCTTATGCAATTTGATTTCATGACATTTAAGAAATGATATTAAGGCCCTCTTTGGATCGTTTGTGCCTTTCAAGCTAACCTTATGCATGCTTATGCATGATTTTCCATTGTTAACCATTTTGAGCCTACATGTAAACCTTTTCTTTCATTTACCAATTTTATTTCCTCACCTTAGCCCGAAAAACAAATATTTACCTTTCTAAGGAACTCATGAGCTTTAATTGGGATGTGTTTTTCATGCTAAGTTTGGGAAGAGGTGTTACATTTCAAAAAAAAAAAAAAGGAAAAAAAAAAAATTCACACAATTGGTGAAAGAAAAGAGTAAAGTTGTGATTAAGTAGTGGTTGATTGAAAATTCATTTTTGGGCCTTCAAAATAAATTGGTGTTTGTTCAATTAAGGGAAGGAGTGAATCATTGTAAATGAAGGTATAAGGAGTTTTGATCATGTAAAAGAAAAAATCTAATCGTGATGATTCGAAGTCTTGTAAACAATTGTTTTATGTTCTTATATTTTGAGTTCCTTGGACTTTGTTTTATCCATACCCTTCATTTCTTACTCACCTTACACCCTTGGCCCCATTACAACCTATGTTAAAGACCTAAATTGATCTTAAATGTCATGTGGTTGAATTGCATACATTTTTCTACTTTTAAGTGTTTGGCATCCTTCTTGAGATCATATTAATGCAAGTTCTTCATCTTTCTATTTCGAGTTAAGTCCTTATGGTTTAACTCTAATCTCATGTTTATAACTGAGTGTTGCATTATAACCCTCTTCCGAGTGATTCATTTGTGAGAGGACAACTTTGGTGAGATTTGAAGTTCGAACTTGTGCTTTGTATGATTTTTGAAATTGTGTGAAAACTAACATTGGGGAATTTGTTGCATTTGGCGATCACACTACTACACTTTGAGCATATTATGTTTTGAACTTTGCCGCCTTGTAAATAATGTCTAAATGGAGCTTTTATTGTTAAAACGTTTAAGTCATGTGCATGAGTCACTTCTCTTTAGAATGTTCGGAAAGGTTGTTTTGAGTTTTTATTTTAATTTTTTGGGTTTTGTGTTTTGTTTTTTATTTTATTTTATTTTTATTTTATTTATGTTGTTGTTTGGTTTAAAGGACTAACAAATTCTAATAGGTTTTCTAATTACTTTGTTTTACAGAGTCAGTAAAACGTTTGTGGGTATTGTAATTTGTTAAACCCTCAGGAGACACAACTCCTCCTACTAGGGATGCCTAGAGGTTTAAAGGCTTGTTGCATACGCTAAATGCAATCGAGTTACCTACGAAAGTGGTCTAGTTAACTTCTTGTTTGTTTTTTATCTTTGTTTTCCTTTTGTTTTGCTCGAGGACTAGCAAAATCTAGGTTTGGGGGTATTTGATCGGTGCATATTTACATATTATTTTGTACCCTTTTAACTTATGATTTGGTTATGTTTTTGAGTTAAACTTGTGCTTTTAATAAGTTTTGTGTTTGTTTCAGTGTTATAAGCTTGAGACTCACTAATTGCATTTTGGAGACAAGTTAGCTCAAAATGGTGTCTGCAGATCAACCAACTTCACGGATTGGACTGTACTTTCTCAAGAAGAACCAGATAATGAACCATACATCATTGGAAAGCTATGGAAGTCTAGTTTCTGTACAATTTTGCGGTTCATGATTTCGAGTCTTCTAGAGAAAGTTATACATGTTTTGGCAACTTAAGGTCAAATTCGGCAGCATCTGCGTTACTGGGCCAAAAATCACATTTGAAGGCCTTTCCGATTTTTCCTTGAGTTGGGCTGCATATGCTTGGAAAGATAAGACAAAGAGCTTCAAGATCCATATTTTTCCAGAATTTTATGGATGGAGAAACAAGCCCAAAACGAGCCCACAAGCTGGCTGCAGTGCATTGTCATGCATGACATATGCATGATGAAGTGTTGTTGATTGTGGGAAAGTTTGGTTGATCTACAGTCCAATCCGTGAAGTTGGTTGATCTGCAGACACCATTTTGAGCTAACTTGTCTCCAAAATGCAATTAGTGAGTCTCAAGCTTATAACACTGAAACAAACACAAAACTTATTAAAAGCACAAGTTTAACTCAAAAACATAACCAAATCATAAGTTAAAAGGGTACAAAATAATATGTAAATATGCACCGATCAGGGAGGTGCATATCTTTGTACCTATTTGGAGAGCTACAAGGTGGAGAATCAACATCAAAGGGAGAGCCAACAACAAAGGGACCACTCACTCTACTTAAACACCATTCTTGGTTTCAAGATTCGCTCCAAGGGTATAAACATCTTATCTTTCTCTCAAAATAGGATTTAGAGAGTCTTTAGTGCACACTTTCATAGACTTGTAAAGATTGGGACCAAATAAGACTTGCATGAATCCCTAGTTTATTTAATGCTTCCACCCTTACTTTGATTTCATATTAGATATGGCTCGCTAGGTGATTTATACTCTCAAAGTTTGGTTGTAGAGTTTTTTAGAAATCTCTACACAACACCATTCCCACAATATTCCCTTCATTTATCAGTTGTGATGATTGACTTATGTCCTCAAGGTACTTTACTGTTATAATTATATTATTAAGGTGTTAAACTAAAGCTCTGATACCATATTTTTTGCAGGTCTCGGTCAAAGTTTCTAAAAGCCAAAACAAAATTAGACTGCATGCCTAGAAAATGGAACTGCAAAGACGCCAACTTAAAGGGCTATGGAGAAGAACTCAGAGGTCCTCTAAACTCATAGGTTCCCTGACAGACATCAAGTTATTATTATGGCAAATATCAAACATGACCAAGTGCTCAAACAAAGTATTGATCTTCAGTTTAGAAAGATAATCACATAATTATAAAAGTGTTTCCTTGTTTTGGACAAGAAGTCTACTAGGAAAACCAAAAATAAAAAAGAAAAAAACTTACTTAATTGCTTTTGTTGCTGGAATTGTTATGATCGGGTATTAACGTGATTTCGGAGGTATTAACAGTGGTCGAAGTAAGAGTAATAAGGGAATAAGAGAAATTATATGAACAAAGAGAGTTTATTGATTGAAAGCTGAAGGAGTAAGTACTGAGATTTTTTCTTCTTTGGTATTGTACTTCTCTTTTCGGAGCTAAGAACTATATACATCATATTCACCGACTCGTATCCTTTGCTAAGGATGAGAAGAAGAGTCTCTCTTCTCTCTATTCTCTAGCTCTTTGAATGTACATACACTCTTCACACACACTTCACATGCAAACTGATGCAAAACAAACGAATTCAAATGCCTTGTAAGACAAAATGCACTCAAAAATATGTACAAACAAACAAAACATTATTGCTGGCGCTGTTGTTGCACATTAATAATTCTTGGGAAAAGACAAAAGACAAAGTCTTCACATGGTCTGGTCTCTTCAAGACAAAATCTTCACATGTTGGTCTGGTTTCTTCACATGCTGATGTTGTTCTTCAATGGAGGAAAGAACCCTAGGACCTGCATGTCTTTGGTGCTAAAGATAAGGGGCTTTTATGTCATTTTGAGAATGTTTTGGGTGTGTTTGAGATAAGCATGTTTTTTGTTGGATTTTTCACTAAATTCCCTTCTTTTTCTTGGGTTAACATCATTTTACCCCTTAAAGATTTGGAGTCATTCTTGAAATGGGCAACACGGTTTTAATTTTGTCAATTTACGTCATAATGTTTTAAAATTCGACCAATTTACACATTTCGTCAATTTGACCTCTTGATCTTCTATTAAGTGATAACGTGGCAAACACGAGTCCGCCTTTTTAGCTTAGGTGTAATAAAATATGTAAAAAATAATATTAAAAAGTTCTTTACTTTTTAAGTTAATTAAAAATATGGCTAATGATAAAAGACTCTCTAAAGGTTTGAGGTCATTCTCAGTATAAGCCATGAGATTTCAATTTCATCAATTTACACGCTTAATGTTTTCAAATATGATCAATTTAAGTCTTCCATTAAGTTGACCATTTGGTCGAATGTTGATTGATGATGTATTCACTGTAGGACCCATCTAGTAACCAATCCCTAAATGTTAAAAATTATATAAAATGATAAAATAACATCATAATGTCTACTTTGTTGCGGCAAGTTTGTTTGTGCCCAAGATCAGTCCTTTGGGTCTCTCCCCAAAGAAGATCGAATAAGACATTGCTAAATGGATGGCCAAGAACTGGAACGGCATCATGAAGCTCACCGTTCAACAAGCGCAAATGGTAACATTGCGGTGAAGGAGATTCTGGGCACTTGTGTTTTTGGGAATTCTAGGGGTTTAGTAGCGACTATTGTGGCTAGGGTAGGGGTGGGGTTGGCTAATTTATGCAAAAGGGAGAAAGAGAAGGAGAGGGAAGAAGAGAGGGTGGGTTGGGAAAGTGAAGTTGAAGGGTGGTGATGAGCGTGGGCGTCTGAATGAGAAATGGGTGTTGGGAACAAAGGTGGAGATAGTGGAAGAGAAGGAGGAAGAAGAAGGATGAGGGCGGTAGAGATGTTGAGTTTAGAGTTGGTTGGTGACGGCTGAGGGGTTTGGTGGGAGTGTTAGGTTTTTTAATTATGTTTTTTTGTTGTTTTAAATAATTGATTTTAATATATTTAATTAACTTAAAAAATAAATATTTTTTAAAATATTATTTGTTGCATATTTTATTACACTTAAGCTAAAAAGGTGAACTCAGCGTTTGCCACATCATCACTTACCAGAAGACCAAACGACCAGAAGACCAAACGGTCAAATTGACGGAACATGTAAATTGGTCGAATTTTAAAATGTTTGGGTGTAAATTGACAAAATTAAAAACTACGTGACCCTTTTCAAGAATGACCCTAAATCTTGAGATGGTAAGATGATGTTAGCCCTTTTTTTTAAGAACCTTTCCTATTGAGAATTGCAAACACTAAACTCACACACACAACACGGATGCTAGAACTCGAACTCAAGACCTTGTGTGGAAGAACAATTACTCCAAACCACTACAGTGATGGGTCCTTTGTATTTACGCTTTCTTTCTACGTGGAAACTATTGCTATCCTATTAGAATAATACATGTGTATCTCACTTATCAAAGAAATAAATGAGTTTTTGTTATGAACAGAATTTCCATTTTACCAACAATAGCCATGGAAAACCCAACAGCCACTTCATTCTCTCTATCTATAAATTTCCTTTTTTATCTTTTTATCTTTTTTTTATTATGGGTGACTTGGTTCCCTTTGTAGTATTTGATTTTGCGTAGTTGTCTTACTTTGCTTGTACTTAGGGGTGGGCATCGAGACCGGAAAACTTGAAACGATCGAGCCGCACCGAAACAAAAAAATCGTGTTGACTAAAAAGTCAACAAACCAATTTCAGTGCCTGTTTCACACCTTACAAAATCATACCAGACCAGATTGGCTGTGTATTTTTTATTTTATTTTTAAATTATTTAAGTCTAATGCTAAATTTCTAATCCCATAACTAATGTTTCCCAAGCCCAACTTCAAAGCACCTCTCTTTTTTAGGTCCAATAATCTCTCTTTGCATGAAATTGGGTCATTTGTGAATTTTTAAGTCAAAAAAAAAAAGTTGGAATTTGTAAAAAATAATAATTTGAAAATGATATAAATAAATAAAAATCCGGTCCAACGGAAAAATCAAAAATCGCATTGGAACCAGTTTAAACCAGACTAATTGGTTTCATAAATATTTTTTACCAAAATTAAACCGAACTATACTAGTTGAATAGTACTGGTTTCGATGTGAGGTGGAAATCGAACCGAACCCGCGCCCCCCTACTCGTACTTGTGGGCTGCTGCCCCATGTTTCAGTGAAGTTTCATCATTTTAACCCAAAACAAAATCTCTTATATTGTCTTCGAAACACAGAAACTACACCTTAGAAATCTCTATTTCTTCATGCCCATAACCCATAAATCTGATATCATTTTCTACATCTCTTGGAATAATTAATTAATAAGTAATTTTGGTAGATGAGACGTGTGAAAGTGAACATATATGTATGTTGGGTTATTCTGAAATATTCTTTATTTTCATATCGAGGTGTGACATGTGTCAAGTGCTTTTCCAACTTGCTAATATATAGGCTTCTTGGTGTTTGAACTTGCACGCTTGATGAAGGGATGGATGAGTCTGTTGTCAGTCCTCCTTTTGCAGGTGAGCTGGTAAACTCGAGTCCCTTAGTGAGAACTGGCTCCAACATGGTTCTTTTCCGACAAGTTTTTTCAGTAGGATTTCAACGCCCAAATTGCATTTATTGCAGTTGCTCAGTTCTTAGTTTACCGCCTGAAATCTTCCCCAGTTGTCAAGGTTAAACGAAGTCCTTTTGGGTAAAGTGTATTTACCGGGTAAACTTATTTAAGATGTGGGTTATTAGCTCTTGGTAAAAGAATCAATTTGAGTTGAAAAATGACTTGGACCTAAAACTTGGTCCAAATCCAAGTCCCATTCTTCCCTTGATCTAGACATTTGGCCCAAAACTTTATTAAAGACTCCAATAGTCCTTAATGGGCTTTTCCAATTTCTGATACAAACAGTTATGTATGCGACTGAGACGTAAAAAACTTGATATACCACAAGTTGAAACTCGTTAAACTTCATTGTAGTAAAATGAAACTACTCCTCACTTGGAGGACTATAGTCTGCAGGAGAACTATGTATGAGCGGGAATTGACTCAATTATCCGATTGTATTTCTTACCTAAGTAATCACTAAATCAATTATTATTCACATAAAAATGTACAGACTAATAAATCCTTCAAAAGATTTCCTATTCTACTAAAATCTTTATCCTACTAAAAATAGCAAGACGCAGGCTCTCCACTGCTGATTCTTCTTGCCTATTTAATGAGCCAAGGATTCATTGCAAGATGTCCCGGAAATGAAAGGCATCATCTTACAACATAGACTTCAACTCTGATGAGCCAGTGCAGGGTGATCGAAATGAACTTAAGAGTTAGAGCCTGACGGGCAATCCATAGTTATGGAATGTCCTGATTGTTCCATCACATCCAGCAGTTACAATTACAAGCCCCCATGTATCTGGTCTGGCAGGGTGATTGTGGTGGTGGTGCTGATGATCTTGATGTTGCAGAGCCCATGGAGGAAGTTCCTCCTCAGGCCAAGTTGCAGAGCCCCTGCACGGACCATTTGAGAATAAACAACTTCCAAGGGAAAAACGTTCTGCGTCTCGGCTTCCATAAGCAGGCTCCAGATGGCCTTGTCTTTGTGAGCAATATCGCCCACTAGCAGTTTCTAGGCTCCTTTGTTCAGGTCTCATGCCTGACCAAGGGACTGCAACAGACACACCTTCACAGAAGAAATGCTCACAGGATTTAACAGATCTTATTTGTTTGGAGGATGAGACACAAAAGCCATCATAGTCCCATAAATAAACATGTGAGTCCTCTCCAACTGAGATTATATGTTTCCCATTCGATGTGAAAGAAGTTGACATCTGACATCCTGACTTGGGAAGACCTGTTATATTCAGGAGGATCCAGTTATTGAATGAACGCTTTTATTAATTGCAAACAAATCCATCCATGGTATAAGCTAAGACAAATATTAACGTATTCATTGTATGTCTAAAATGCATATAATTATTATTGTCATAATGCCAGAATAAATGCTAACAATGAATGAAAATCTGTGCATACAGATAGATGCTAACAATGTCCAAGGTAATATTACAGCTGTAAAGACTGATACAAAGCAACACCATAACACCAAAAATTTATGATTAAGTATTTCAGATACAATGAATGAGTAAGATGCATCTGAGCATATGTTGCAGAGAATGGACAATCATCTACACAAAATCAAGATATCATAATACTCAAACTACGCCAAAATGGGCAAACAAGGTGGTTGGTACCTACATGCTTATTAAGTCCACAAAATTAGTAGCAGTGTGAACTATGAATGTTGGAGGGTCAATCTAAGTAATTACTCAAGCAACTACAAACTTATCTAGTTGTAGCATGGATGTGACTTTACTGATTCCAGAAGTTAGAGGACAAAAACAATGGAGGACGTTATGATCTTGTTTGAAAAGCATAATTAGCATTTGGTTTGAACATTTAATCACAGAGGCTATCATCAATACAACATAAACATCTGACTACCGACCCTATCACCTAGTCAACATCATGCCGTTTAAATTGAGGGTTATCAAATTGCATGTTAATCAATTTGATTGGAAGAATACAACAATCAACAGTAATAGTCTCTCATGGTCATAAGGTTCTTTACCTTTGTATTTCTTTATAAGTTCTACTCCCTCAAATATACGGATTTTCGAGTCTTCTGATGTTATCATAACTCTTTGCAACTTTTCCTGGGAAAACTGGGAGAAAATGAATCTTAATGTTAATGAATGATTTAGAAACATAGCATCTTATGGAAGCTTAGCAGAGAGAGAGAGAGAGAGAGAGAGAGAGAGAGAGAGAGAGAGAAATGAAGTAGAAAAGTTTTCAAACGCAGTACCTGGATGCCAGTGATTTGGTTGCCAGAGGTTTTAGTTCTACCATGAATATGCATTTGCACAACCAGCTGAAGATATTCCCCTGTCCATCCACAAAATCAGTTTAGGAACTCCCCAGGTGAGAAAAATGTAACACTTCAAATTCAACAATAAGATAACATCCAACGTTTATGTACCTGATACTTCATAGAAGTGGCAAGTGCCTGTAATGGAACCAACTACAAACCCCTGCTTGTACAGAAGAAATTGATATGGTTAACATCATGAAGGAGATTTTCGTAGCAGTGTAATAAAATCATGGCTAATCAAGTACTAAGAGCCATACTTTCCCATCTGGTTGATAACATATAGCAGTTATAACATCTCGCACATCAGCCCAATCAACAACTCGCTTCTCAAAAAGGCCCCAAACTCGAACTTTTCCATCAATTGATCCACTTATGAAGTAATTGTCATTGAGAGGGTTGAACTGAATGCATGTCACTGGTACCATTTAAAAAGTTGCAGAATTAAATTTCAGAATATTACATCACATTAAAATTTGAGGGAGTACTAATATATATGTATGTATGTTCTGATTTGAATCTTTACCGTAATCATTGTGTTGGAAAACATTTAGGCACTGACTGCAACCAACTTCCCACAGACGAACAGTTTTATCCATTGAAGAAGAAATAAGACACTGCAATGGAGCATATATATTGAATCAATCACAAACTGAAACTAAAGAGTTGTAAATATGATTAAATACGAGTTGACTAAATAAGTAATGTTTCAGCACTCACATTTGAATTTGACCAAGCAAGATCTAACACATCACTCGAATGGCCATGGAACTCTTGCAGCGGTGACTCTTCAATTTGAAAACCCTTATCAGGAAAGATCACTCGATAACCGGACTTGATCTTTTTAAGTTTGCTATCAAAGCTGCCTTCAGCTGGTAAGTAATTACAAGAGGCATCTGTCAATGTAACACACCAAATGCGTACGACCCCATCTTCACCACCAGTTGCAAGATATTGGCCATCAGGACTAAACTTCATAGCCCTTATAAACCCCTTGTGCGCATGAATTTCTTGCCCGTTGCATAATGCAGCGAACTCCATACACCTCTTGCTGTTCTGCTGGACCTTCATCCTATTTTGTTTGAGTATTTCAGTATCTGGTTTTGATCCCTCAAATACAACTTTCCCACCTCTTCTCTTCGTCTTGTTTATAAACTGTTTCCACCAACTTTCCTTCTTCTTTCTACCCTCATGTGAATTCCCACATTCTTCTACTGGAGCCTCAACTTCTCTCTGGGAAGAATCTGTAGCAGAAGGTGAAATAATACGAACAGCCTCCTGGATGGAGACGGAATTCAACTTATCTTGTAGGTTTCTATCTAATTCATTCTGCATAAGATTTGCTTGATTGTCCCCTTCCCTTCTACAACAACCCAAATTTTCTTCAATATAACTAGAAGAAGAGATGCAAGAGCTTGAGGCAGCTCCACTGCATTCCAAAAGTCTTTGCAATCCCATCATCTTTGATGAGGCACCAGATTCCATTTCCATCTCCACAGAACCACACTTCGCAGAATCAAACTCAGCTAAACCCATCTTTCGTAGAAAACTCTCCCGTCTTTCCTTAACACTTGGTGGCTCATTCATCCAAATTTCATACTCCAACTTACTACACCCCGTTTCTTCTTTTGCTACAATTGACTCTTGAGATGATAAGTCCACCGAGTCGAAGAACACATCATTTTCTCCATCATCAGAGCTCAGCATGTCTCTCACTTAAGACCAATATTCCACATATATAAAAAAACACACTGTATTCTAACACTCCCTCCAGCTGCAGGCAAATCAAACAAACAACTTAGAACCCCTTTAAAACCCACCAAAGTCCTCAATTCACGGACCGAGTTTTTCTCCTTAACTATGCAAACACAATGAGGCATCCACAGCAAGTAGTTCAACTGAATATTAAATAAACAAGCATGGATAAGTACGAGGAACCAACTCCAAACCATAGCCAACCGATTTTTGGCATGTTCTAAAACAGCAATAATATATAAATACATATATACAATTACCCAAATACTAAAAGCAATAGAATATTTTAAAAAAATGAAAATGTCATGCAAAAAATCCGGAAATGGCACAAATATTCAAATGCAGAAAAGAGACCAAAGCTGAATTCAAGGTTCGAAGACTATACCTCGATTTGAATGCAAAGAAAGAGTGATATTGTTGAATATAGCCGACCCTCCTGTGATTGTGGTGGGTGGGCAATGCAATATATTTGAAAGGGCCAGCTTCCACACCTTTGAGCGCATACAAAACAAACCCAGAATCTCCTCTCTCAAGTGCTTTGTATTGAACCCAATAGCCAAATGCTATAAGGGTTTGGTCTATCAGAGAAAATGGCGGAGGAAGGAAAGGCTGGCCTCGAGATCTCAACTCTCAAGTCAAGTGAAGGGCTTCAAGGCGCAGGAGGAGCAAAGCAATAAATACGCGGGGCGTGGCCCGGGAAACAAGAACCTCTGCTTGTGCTTGTGCTTGTGCTGCAGCCACTCTACTTTTTGGTTTGTTCTTTTAGGCTAAAAACTACCCAACAATCTCTGCAAAAGTACCAACAACTGTAAACTGTAAAATCTTATGGAGAATGAGAGAGAGAGGCAAGGCAATTAAGAATGTTTTTTGTTTTTTTTTTTTGTGTAAATTTTTGTAGTTTAGGAAGCCCAGGTCAATCTGAAAACTTAACTGTAAATTATAGATTAATGGAGAATTAATGCAGAGCATTCAGTATGAAGGATACCCATATGATGAAATTAGTCAATCTAAACTACCCAATTAACGGTAAATTCAAAACCCAATTGAGAAAGAAGAAAAGAGGTCAAATTTGAGTGCATGTAACACAAGTAGTGACCCTATAAAGTTATAACAGAAGTGTAAGAAGTCAAACAATATAAAAATATAAACAGTACAATTGGGATTGGGTTGTCTAATGTTTGTAAATTCTGCTTTATATTTTGAGACTTGCCAAAAGCAATAACTTAGTGCCAAAATTAAATTACAAACAGCATTACACAAAGCCTTCAAATGAGACAAAAAGAAGAACACAAAACAAAGCACACATGTTGTGTGATGAGAAGGAGAAATACTTTTCCCCAGAGGCTCGAAATTGTTTGATTGTTTTGTTCTTTCTATCTCTCTTCTTCTTTCATAGGTGACACGAGAAGAAAGATAATAAAAATGGAGCAATATAACCCCGTTTCATTGCATTTTCTTCTTATCTCACCTTCTTTGATAAGTGACATGAAAAATGAGATAGAAATAACGGAGCAAGGAAATCGAGATAAGGAAGGAGAAATACTTTTCCCTAGAGGCTCAAAATTGTTTGATTGTCGTATTCTTTCTATCTCTCTTCTTATTTCATAAGTGACACGAGAAGAAAGATAAGAAAAATGGAGCAATGTAACTCCGTCTCGTTGCATTTTCTTCTTATCTCAACTTCTTTTATAAGTGACACGAAAAATGAGATAGATATAATGGAGCAAGGAAATCGAGACAAGGAAGTTTTCCCTGATGACTCACATGCAACCACAACTAGTGCTAGTAGCCACACTCTATAAGACAAGACTACTGCTGGTGGCTAAAAGATAAAGATGGCTCAATAGCTCCTCAGCTCAGCTAGTGCCCTCCCTACTAAGTCCCTAGAGAAAGAAAGGCCTATTACTGACAGGTGTCTACTACCTACCTCACCGTAGGTTTCCACATTACAACAACAAACAAACAAACAACTCTATCACTTTCTCTGAGACCAATTTCTATCTATTTATAGTTGCTCATATGTATGTAGACCTACCTATGGAATGTTGCACGAAAGTGGAACTAATGGTGTTGGCGTGTGTGAATTAGGTTTAATTAGGAGATTTGTTTGTATAGATTCTCGTGTAATTATAATTAATTTGATTGACCTTAACTATTATCTTTTTCAAACGATAGTACTTTATTAAAAAAGAAACTGAGTCAACACTTTCACAAGTCACGTTGATACGTCAAATTCCCATAAAAATACGCTCTCAGTTGACCTTTATTGGTTTTTTTTCTAACATACAAAATACACTATATTCATTAATTACGCGAACACTGCAAGAGCAATACAAATACAATAGCCACAAAATAAGACACCTACTCACAAAAAATTACAAATCAATACAAAGGAATTTAGCGACAACATCAAACTTAAAGACGTTTATTGTTGAGTGAACCTATATATTTACCTCCTTAAAGAAATTAATGCATACTAAAATATTTCCCAAATACCAATATTTTGACAAAACTATGACAAATGTTTCTTTGTCGTCTAGTGCTTTTATCTAGGCCTTTTTTTTTCTCTTGTTTTGGTTTTTCTAAGTTTGTTTGTAAATGGCTTTTGACCTCTTTGGTTAACATATATTTATCGAGAAAAAAAAAATGACACGTGGACAAATTTATACTATACACGTCCACAATGTCCATTTGTCTTACTCTAACAGTACATTAAATATTAACTGTACCATCTTAAGCTTAGTGCCAGGAAACTTGGAGAGCAATTTGAATTCCTAATTCCTATGCTCTTTTATGTATATTCTACTATTCTAGTTGCTACTCTTAAGTTCTAGGAATCAAAGAAGCAAATACACAAACGAAGAAAATACAACTTGCAATAGGAGTTGATCTTGATATACCAATTTATTTTTCCGTTCTTTTTGTTTGAATGAGACCGTTAAATATGTTGGAGAAAACATACTATGTAACATATAGTATGCCACTTCATAATAAGAATGACACTGATTGTATGAGTGGGTTCCGTCTCGATTAGAAGCATGTAGTACATGAATATAATATTCCTAACTTTACTCAATAATTACAAGTGCGTTTATGGCAGACTTGGCAATTTCTTGTACCAACTGCGATCAATTTACATATATGGTGCTTGATATCTTTACTAATGTAGGTTAATTTTTCTCAAAACTTGTATATTTTCTTCTTCTTTCTTTTTTTGGTTTCCCATATTTTCTTCTGCTTTCGCTTTGTTCTTCTCAGCATATATAAGATAAACAGAGAGATTAATACAATTTAATTCTTCTCAACATTGTTGTTTGAATGTACTTATATAATGCTGAGAATTCTCATAAAATCAGCCGGCAGACAATATCCCATGACAATACAATTTACAAACAAACATGAAAATTAATTATCGTAAACTTGCAGATATGTATATATATATATATATATATATATATATATATATATGTGTGTGTGTGTGGCTTAAAGGGTTAGGAATTTCAGACTGACTGAGGAAATTCAAATGAAGAAATGTTGAAATTAAACTGACCTCATCAAACCATCGATAGCACTTCTATACCTGTTTCTTCTTCAGTCGACAAACTATGGCTGAAATATATATATCTCTGTAAACTGAGCTATATATCACAAGATAGAACCAACAAAATCAGCACCATTATTATGCTTCATAAATATATTCATATACGCATGAGAGAGAGAGAGAGAGAGACTAGCTAGTCTTGAAGCAAAGCCGTGTGTGCATGGTTGGTGTTTGGCAATCAAGTTGTAGCTTTAATTTGAATATGATATTTGTTTTTTAAAAAGAATTGAATATGTGTATAAATATAAACTTTTTGAGGCACCTATGATTTGGTCCCTAGTTGCTAGCGCGGCATATCTCCGCTCTATCCTCCCTCGATCTCCTCTCATTTAAAGCCAAAAGGTGCACTCCCATTTTAATACTCACATTTGCATCTTTTTCACTAAAAAAAACCTTAAAGGTAATCCTCATCAGTGTTTATTTGCTATCCTTAATCAAATACACAATAATATATGAAAAAATTATATTACGTGTACTGATCAGAGATAATAAAAAATATTATCTCTATTACATAAAAGTTTCTCTCTACAATAACAATAATGTTGATCACTTCTCTGAAATTATTACACATTTTCAATTCAATCCTTAATTTTCGGCCATTTCTAATAGATTATGGCATGCTCCCCTTAAAATTTATCTCCATTTTTCATTGAATGGATTTCTTCCTTCCACGTGCATCAAAATTCATTATCGTACTTATCTTGTTGCTTGTTTTTATTTCAATATGAATATTAATAGTCTCTCAATAGACCAATATCATTACATAATTAAACTTTGTGTTTTTTGCCTCCCAAATATATTGAATCATGGCTCCGCTCTTGATTTCAACCAATACGACCCCGTGCCTAGTCAAAAAGAAAGCACTACCTGCGCAGTTCTATTTTCATCGTACTGTGCAATCGTTCTTATTGAGAGGGACTATAGTTTACTAAACTCATATACATTATACAGATACTATGACACAATTCTATGACCTTTTCTAAAGGGAGCATTTGTTCCAAATCACTACACTACTAGTGGGTCGTTTGCTTCATATTGATACTTGATTTAGAGAATGACATGATACTATCTCAGATGTACTGCTTGAGACTTATGATTTTATTAAATAATTAATAATGTATCGTTTCGTTTAAAAAAAATAATGGAAAAGCCCAAAAACAACTGGACGTGGAGCGGGACACGAAGGCAAAGCTATATGCTAATGTTTATTCTGATGTAAAAATTAAGCATGCACCTTGCTTAACAAATCTAGGACTTTGTATGGTTTTTATACAGAAAAACACAGATGTAGACCTCAACCACATGCACATGCGCCCTTATTTTTCATAAGGACTCACCTTTTTATATTCATGTCTTTAAAATTGTATTGCTCCACTGGCATTCAGCCTCTTGGTGGTGGAGATTTCCCTGCTCCATTTATAACTTATCTATGATTCAATTCTAATTAGTTTATCATTAGAGAGATATGATCCTCGAGATCATAAAGATCGACCCCCTTAATTTAATTAACACTAAATCGTGAAATTCCCCCTCAATTTGTACACATATTTTATTTACCCAATGAACTTTTTTCCTTTTTGTTTTTCTTGAAAAATTGGAACATGAACTTTTAAAAATAGCCTTTAATTAATTATTGTTAAGAGATTACAGTGACTATGATTGAGAGCATGTGATCATATATTTTGCTTACCTAATGGATGATTATCCTTCTTTTTTTAAAAGAAGTTTTGACATACTATGTCTTAATTCCAAAATCATACTAAGGGCTATGTGACTTGATCGCAATTCTATTGCCTTGCTTGTGTGTGAGATTTATTTTTTATTTTTAATACAAGTGATGTTGGAGAAGTGGGGTTCGAACACATGACCTTGGGAGTTAAGGACGGCAACGAGATGGCCCAGAACTGGGGATGGCAAGAGACTGGTCCATAACTAGGGATGGCAAGAGGAGGGTCCATGATTGGGGATGGAAATGGGCCGGTTCAAGGCCGAGTATGGCCATACCATCCCCGCCTCTGCTTCCCTTCCATGATCTCGTCCCTGCCCCTATTCTCGGTAAGAATTTTTAGGGAATTCTTATACTCGTACCCATACCCGTTGAGGGGCTATCTCCCAAACCTCCCTTGAATCCATGATTTTTTTTTTTTATTACAAAAATACTTATCCTACATTATAACACTAATTTCACTTTAAACTATCAATCAACTCAATTACATTTAATTGAACTATAAAATTCAACTCAACTACTCACAATCTTCTTAATTCAATTTGACAAAACTAAATAAATATTATATTATATTATATATTTATTGTTTATATTATAACAATACATAGTTATATTATATTTTATATTACTTAAGAAATAAATACATCACTTATCAGGTAGGGTTCGGGAACGAGAATAAGAATACCATCCCTATCTGCCCTACCCTCGATTTTCAAAAGTCGAGGATCCCCATACTAATTCTTAGTTTTCTCGTGAAATCTCTCCCCCTCAGGCTGGGGACCCAACCCAATAGAGATTTGTGTCATCCCTATCAGGAGCATTAGTAACTATACTTAACCTTTAAAGCTACGAATCCCTTGCTGAGTCAATTTAAATCAAGGATCATGCTAGGGAGATTAACTTGGGATACCAACTTGTGTACCAACTCTCTAATAGAGATGGAGCCCACTAATACAATGGATCCCACGCTCTATTAGAGAGTTGGTATTCCAAGTTGGTCTCCTAATTGGTCTCTCTAGTATTTTCCTTAAATCAATGACACGCTTAGTTTGGAGCCTATTAGCTAAGTAAACTATTCAAAGGAATGGGAGCTTTGAGATTAAATATTAAGTTTCATAGTCTTTTTATTTTAAATATTAAATTTCCTAGTGTAACCCTAATTAATTAACACCAATCACGGTAATATAATAGGAACTACTTTCCTTAATCTAACCAATAGAATTTTCTGAAATAATATTTACTAAACCATTTTAATAGCAAATAATTCCAGTAGCATATAGGCCATATCATGCGGGCCATATAAAATATTATAAAAATATTCTTACATTCTCCCACTTGACCCATATAATAAATTTGTAGTTCAATAAATGAACATTAGACGCGCAATTCATTCGAAATAACCCTTACTTTCATGTGGTCATAAAGATTTGTAACTATGTAGCTTCTCACGATTTCTGACTGGTCTCCGTGAGTGATTTCCAGCTCAAGGGTGTTCTCCATGTTTTAGTTGGCTCAGTTCAATCTGCTCCTATCCCATGCATTTTATAGAGCTTGTGGACTTTATATGCCATCGAGAGAACGACTGAGTGTGAAGGGGAGAAGAATGCTCGTTTGGTAATTTTGTTTTGTTCTTTTATTTTTACTCATGGAAGTTAACATTTGTGTTCAGTTAAGTGAGAGGAGTCGAGGACACTCTTATAAAGGCTATGTGAACCCATTAAATTTCCAATTGGGGGCAATGGAACAATGCACATTTCAACTAAAAGCCCAACAATTTCCACATATTCAGTCATCTATGTTTTACAATGTGAATGTGCCAACTTGCTAATGAAAAATGACCCTAATTTGGAGATAGATGGTCTAGAGTTTTAGCCTTCACGACATTATGGTAGTGTGTGTGTGAGAAATCTTCTTTCCTTATAGTTCTCACTATCAATTGTATTTAAAAAAAATGTTAATGCATGTATCTGGTATGAATTTTTGGATTTATCCGACCCAAAACAAGTTTTCAATAATAACTTGGCACCTAGAAATTCACCCAATCCAATTGAAGCTCCAGTTCATCTCGTGGCAAGGATAGTCTGTTCAAATCAAGGAGATTTAACTAACCCATCGGCCCATTTTGAAGATAGTAGTATTTTTGATACCTAGGCCCTACGTTATCAAACCTTACCAAAACTAGTGGACTGTATACTCGGCTGGCCCATCACTGCAACTAGAGAAAGATTAAATGGCACCGAAAAGGGTTTTTAACCGAAATAGTCCTTTAATTATTACTCGAGTTTCATGTTGGTCCACAAACTAAATTTTTTATTTCAATAGTCCCTCTAACTCTTCATTTAGTATCAAAACCGTCCTACTGTTAAAGTCTGTCAATTGTTCGGTGAAATGAAGGGGCAAACCTGTCTTTTTCAGGCAAAACCATCTAAAGAAACTAAAGAAAAAAGCCAAAAAGAAACTGCACCAAGATATCACCCCATCCACACCCACCCGCACCCACTGGCTCCCCTCTCCCTCTCCCCTTCCCTCCACCTTTCTATTCTCTATGATTCCTTTGCTCTCATTTAAAATAAAATAAAAAGTTTTATGGTGGGAAGGGGATTTGGTTGTGGGGGTGGGGTCTGTGCAGCCTACCTCTTTGTCCCCTCTTTCTTCGTCTTCTTGGAGTTTGTTGCGGAAGATCAATCCTAGTAATTCTAGCAATTCTAGCAATCCTAGCAATCCCAATAATCTGAAGCTTTGAGAGGTACCCAGGCTTAGAAGATAGATTTTGTATGAGGTAAGGCCATTTAAAACCAGAATGGATACCAAAATCAGATATGTGGATCGTTGTTGCTTTCTCAGCTACATTCATTACTGTTTCATTTGAGAAGAAATTTGATAGCTTCTTAAATGGACATGTGGCAAGATAAAGATGGTTACCCTTCTCTCATTTTCAAAATCAAGATTTGCAGTCATGGGGGGTGCCTCGAGGAGATAATATAGAACAGAGAGAAGAGAGAGAGAGACAGTTCTGCCCCTCGATTTCACGAAATAATTGACAGACTTTGACGGTTGGATCGTTTTGATACTAAATAAAGAGTTGAACTATTGAAATGAAAAAAGCCGGTGGACCAAAATGAAAAAAGTGGTGGACTAAAATGAAATTCAAGCAATAATTAAGGGACCATTTTGGTTAATAACCCCCCAAAAAAAGTAATAATTTTTTTACTCAACTCTTTCTGATTTTTCTTTTTCAACAAAGAAGACTGAATTTCATTCCAACAAATCCAAAGTACAAATAGTGCCATGAGAACCAAAAAAAAATAAAATACAAATAGTAAGAGTCAGGATTTAGGAAAGTGGGACAATAAAACCTTACCATAAAACATTAAGATAAATTTGATCAATAAAAAAGAGTAGTAAACATCCATAAAACGAAAGTAAATAAAATCAACAACTAATAATCCCCCACCATTGCAAAAATACCAAGAACGGGCCTCACCATTGCAAAATAATTGGGCATCTAGCATCAGCCATTCCCTTGTCTAGGCCGAAAACCCACTTCACCAACACGCGACTATGTAAGTTGATATGGGCTACATTTCCGTAATTTAAATTAGATTAAAGTATATAAAAAAAAATATGTAATTGTGCCATCAATTATAATTGGGAATGCCTCATGTAATAAATATATATTAAATATTAATTGAGTTTTTTAATCACAAATGATTTTTGAGGTTTGTGAAATTGTCACATATCAATTTGGTCATGCCCTTAGGTTTTGTCAAAACTTATGTTAAATTGATGATGTGGCATGTATACCCCACATATTCAAAGAGATAATGACATGTGGATCTAAATAAAACAAATATATTTTAAAAATAGTTTCACATTTAAAATCTTTAATTTTTTATTTTTAAAGTTGCAAATTGCAAGTCCCTCTGCAACTTCCCATCCTCTCTCTCTCTCTCTCTCTCTCTCTCTCTCTCTCTCTCTCTCTCTCTCTCTCTCTCTCTCTCTCTCTCTCTCTCTCTCTCTCTCCCCACCAAAATCCATCTCAATAAAAATAAAAATCCCTCATCCTCTCCTGAAGTAGTTTGTAATCCAACAAACAACTCCCATACCCCAAGACCTCTCTAATGCCCCATTCCCCACTCCTCCTCTCTCTCTCTCTCTCTCTATGCCAAAACAAAATTCACTATCAATGGCGTAAAGAAACAACCAAACCAAAGCTTGCGTGCCCAAAACCATTGAAACAATCGCAACCCAAATGAGATTTAAATACAAAAATTAAAACCCATCGAAAAACTTTATATTTTCTTTAAAATTTTGACACTTCTAGGAGTCCAAAGAGAGAAAAAAGAGAGAGAGGGTGGGGTTGGGCGTCGGTTGCGGGTGAAGATGGGGGCGATCGGGTTGTGGACAAGAAAAAAACAGAGGGACAGGGAGCGGAGGCGGCCCATGGGGTGTGCGAGCTGTGCGACCGCACAGGGCCCCAAAATTTAACGGCCCCAAATTTTTCCGAGTCAACGCATTCAATTAATTAAAATATGAAAATAAAAATGAAATATTAAATATCACCCACAACGCCACATGCAAGGCCCCAAAACTAAAACCAAAATTGAATTGAATATTAATTATCAACAACTTCCACGACTTAGAGAGTAGAGGCCCTAATTTAATTCGTTTTCCTCTTCTCATTATAATATTCTTTTCTCTTTCAGGTAAGTCTCTCTCACTCTCCTCCATCAAAATAAATCTTTTTCTCTTCAGGACCAGTGTACCACCATCTTCCATCAAATTTTGGATTGTAAAAACCCAAGCTTTAGCCCTTTCCCCAAAATCACAATTCTTTTCTCCCTCTCTCATTCACATGAGAATTCACCGAGCATTGAAATTGGAAAATCAATTTATCAGCTCTGTGATTTGGAAGAGTGACTAAAGAAATTTTTCTGGGAAGCTCTTTCCGAAGGTGTTCTTCCCGTGTCGGAAAATTTTGTTTATATATGGATTTTTTTCTCCTACTTGTATATATGTAGGACCTCGACATCCATATTTGCACAGGGCCTCCCAAAATCAATGGACCGGCTCTAGGCAGGGAGAAGCAGAGATGTAGATAGAAGAGATGGAGAGAGAGAGAGAGAGACGAAGCGCTGCAACTTAAAAAACCAATTTTAAATGTGAAACTATTTAAAAATAATAATTTTTTGTATTTAAATCCATGTGGCATTATCTCATTGGATGTGTGGGCACCATATACATGCCGCATCATCAATTTAACGAAAATTTTGACAGAATTTAACGGTATGGATGTGTGAGATTTAACATAAATGACCAATAATATCAGAAAAAATAATAAAAATTTAAAAAATGATAATTTCGCAAACCTCAAAGACTATTTGCGATAAGAACCCATATTAATTAATAATGCAAGAAAAGAAGGAGAAGAACAAACCATAAGAAAAGTAGAGGGCCTCCTCCTCCCAATTGCTTGGGAAACCATCAACCCAACTTTTGATTTTGCATGTCTTGACTAATCCCAATCCACTTGCAAACCACAAGTCCAATACAAAACAAACACCTTTAATAAGTTTATTTAGTTGTACTAATGCATGGTTTGAGAGAGAACACCCCTCTTTTCAACACCCCACTTTTCTTTTCTTTTGGGGTGGTGCATTCTCAAGGGCCTATCTTTCTAGTTCCCCATTAGAAAATATAAATATATATTTTTATATATATAAAAGTCATAGGGATTGGAGTGGTCAAAGTTTGTATATCTTTCTTTCCTTTGGCACATTTCTTTATGGATTTGGATTCCAATCTCTTTCAACCAAATTTTAATTGAAAGGGAAAGCTTGTTAGTTTACAGTCAGCAACCATTTCAGCAATTGCGGCACTTTGCCTCTCTTCTCTGTCTTACTCTCTAAACTCTGAGAATTTATTTATTCATTTCCTTGCTTTAATTTATCTCTAATTCATTGCAGCCGAGTCGGTGGGTTGCCTTCAATTCTTTATAGTCTCTGAGCATCCGACTGCCCAATCCCCGGCATCTCGCTTACTTTTTATTGCTAAACAATACACCGTCTGCAACCCTGCACCACTCGTATTTTATTCAATGCATCAGAAATCTAGATCATAGGTTTCACCCCACACCCACCATACCACAGGATGATTATTTTGTTGCATTTTATTTTTCGTTGGGAATAGATATTGAGGGAGAGGGATTTGATTCGAACACAGTATCCCGTTAGTTTAGTACGAAATGTGTTAGAATGGGCCTTTCTTTAAGTTCAAATTTTTATAATGAAAAAGATGAATGCCTGTGAGACAAGTACCAGCATTTCTCTTGTTTCTTGTTAAGCACTTCAAGGGTGTTGATTGAACATCTTTTGTTGAATGATGGTCAAACAAAACGAAAACCATTTTTCTCTTACACGAAACAAAGACAAATAATGGGTTATTTTAACATATTTTGGTGCCATACGTAATTCAATACAATGATGTAAACATTTGTTTTTCTATGAATTTGTTTATTAAAAAAAATAAAAAATGTACAAATTTCCAAACAATCACAACAAAAATTCAGGATGATTGAAAATGCAGCCTCACCATCCAAAGTGGAATCACTATTACCATCTAATAAAAATCAGAATGATTGCTGCTGCATAATTAATTACTTAATAGCAAGTTGCTTCGCCAGATAATGCCTGGGTTATAATAATAAATAAACCCTCAACCTAATCGCACACCACCACCTTCCCAAAACAATCCCAACAATTACCCACTAAACATCAATCACCATTATCTCAACGGTGTGGAATCGAAATTAGGATATCGGATAATCGGTTGAATTACAATTGGTTGAATTACAAGTCTTTTATCAATCAACACCATAAAAATTTCATTACCATTTAGACGAGTAACCGCTTGAACTACAAGTACTTTATCAATCAACACCATAAAAACATAATTACTATTATTTCCACGGTGTGAAATCGAACTTAAAACATCAAACATCGTCTTAAGACATCAAGTAACCGCTTGAACTAAAGTCTTTTATCAATCAACACCATAAAAACATCACATTTTTATGGTTGAGGCTACTGTTTGTACTGAACTGCAAATTTCGAACGAAACCATAAATAAATTTAAAATAAAAACAAAATTACCCAACTAAAAATAAAATGAATTTCTCCTTTCGTATTCACTAACAAAATTTGTGTCATTTACAATCGTTTGTTTCTTCTGTTTTTTTTTTCCCTCAAAAGGGCATGATATGAGTGGTCTTAGTATCATAACAAGAAATAACCGATTTGGAATTGACCCGAAAAATCTTGAGCAAATCGGCCGACATTTGACGAACAGCCGGCGAGCAATTGCTCTGCATCAACAGCAAGATCTTGGTTAACCCGTTCGCCTTGGCCACCGCCTCCTGCGCGGCCCGCTCCTTGAACAAATAGCACACGCTCCACAGTATTGTCACCGCGTGCTCCGTCGCCGTACCCGATACTTTCAGTAGCCTCTGCACGATTCCCGCCACGCACTTCCCGTCCTCACATATCTTCGCCCTCCCTTCCTTCACCGATGACGCCATTTCGAGCACCTTGAGAACCTTCTCGATCGTCGACGTCGCCGAGTTCGGGTCCCCCAGCAGCTTCGACAGCCACTTCACGGCTCCCAAATGGACCAGCTTCACCTTCAGCTTCTTCGGCGTCGACACCGCGATTAGGCACGAAAGACCCGCCTCGATCAGGGTCGGGTCCTTTTCCGGACCAGTCAATTTCAGCAATTCGGATAGCAGGCCGTCTTTCTCGGCGATTAGGAACTTGGCTTCCGCGTTGACCGCGATTGACTCCAAAACCCTAGCCGATGCGATTCGAGCGTCCGCACTTCCTTGTTGGAGGACAACAAGCAGCGACGCCAGGCAGTCGCGGCCGGTCTTCTTCAACATCCATCTCATCAGCTCCTCGCGCCTTTGGATTTCGTCGTCCAGCAACAAATGGATGATCCTCACTGCTTGCTCCAGGACGCCGATTTGAGCGCCGTCCACGGCATTGTCACCGCCACCAATAAAGTCGACGAGCAGAGACATGAACCCGTCGCTGCTCGCGAGAAATTTCTGGTTCTCGTCGGACTCTCGCGCGAAGCGAGCGATCGTCGACAGCGAGTCAAGCGAGGAGGCGAAGGAGGGCTCGGTGTCCATGCGCTGGATTAGGTCGCTGACCTGGTCCCTAGCCGGTAATTCGGAAGGGGAAGAAGGCGAGTCGATGTCGACTGAGTCGACCCGGCGGTGGCGGAGCGAGTCGGACCAGATCTGGATGAGGCGGTGCAAGGTGCGATTGGGGACGAAGTCTTTGGTGTGGAGAACTTGCATGGTGGCGGGACACGTGTTGTTGCCGTCGTCGAGCCAGCGCTGGATGCTGGTGCGATCGTAGGTGACGCCGGTGCAGAGGCTCACAGGGGATTTCATGACGTCCAGCGAAATTGGGCACCGGAAGAAACTAGGTACCGCGATGTACAGGTCGTCCCTCACCATGTTCTCTGTGTCTGTGAATTCGGGTGGAGGGAGAGAATGGAAAAAGGGAGGAGTGAGAGAGAGAGAGATAAATCGGAGAAAGAATGGAGAAGACAAAGAGGAGCTGTGCGTTTAAAGAAGACAAAACAGAGAAAGGAGAAAAAAGAGAGTAAAAAGAGCAAAGGTACGCTGACGTCACGATTTTACTTTTTTCTCTGATTTTATATTTAATTAATTATAAAAAATATTCTCTCTCCCCCTCTTTGGTCTCTGGTCAAATGAGGGGCCATTATTTTATTGAGAGTTCAGTTTGCGGGGGTGTTTGTCTGTATGGCACTGTGTTTAAGTAATGGAATCTCAACCCTTGGATGATGGGTGGGAGTGAATGAAGGGCTGGGATTAAATGGGTACACGTGGGATGGAGTGGATTCTAACTTTTGAATGAAAAAAGCGTATAATGGGGAGGAGAACGTGGGGTGGGGATGTGGGGACCACGCAGCAATGAGCATTGAGGTGGTGTGGTGGTGGCCCAGCGAGGGGTTCGCTTGGTCGGTTTTAATGGATATTACATCATTTGTACGTTGAGAAATGACTTTGGATTTGCGGGAGGAGAGGGGGGATTTATATTTATTTATTATGGGCATTTATTTCTTGAGATTTACGGCGTAGGGTAGCATTACTTATTACAACTTAACAAGGAAACATGGAGCAACTAGGCTGACCCCTTATTCCTTCTTTTGCTTGCTTTTTCATCCTTCCACTCCAATATTCGTCTTCTACTTCTCCTTTTAATCATTTTTATTTCTCCAAATAAAATCCTCTGCGGATCTTATGTCCAAAGAAACAACTGCAAATCCATATTATACAACTTACAAGGATTCGTCACCATGTTTCTTCTCGAAAGTTATGTTGTAAATAGAGTTTTGGAATTTGCTGAACAAGGAAAGGATCATTCACAACTTCTACTTCAATTTGTCCTCTAACCCTAATTTATTTGTTTCAATTGTTTCTTTTCTTTTGTTTTTTAATTCCTTTTGTTTTCAATTAATGAGAACACTTGTGTGAAATATTGAATTTGGGGCAATATTGCGTGTATGTGTACTTTTTTACTAGTTCAACTACTAAAACCACATGCATATGGGGTGATACTACAGTAGAAAAGTGGACTAAATTTTTTTTCTCCCCCACAAAGTGCTCCCAGGTTAATTTACATAGGAGACAATTTTGAAGCAATCTAATATATTACTCCCACTCCCTTCTTTAGCGAATGACAAAAAATAAAAATAAACTACTAAAACCACATAACATGTTTGGTTATGTTATAAAGGTAGAATGTTGATTAAATTGGAATAAAATAGTACATTCACAATTTCATTAAATTAAAATAAATAAATAAAGAAAATACAAAAAACATGTACTGCAATTGTCCATGAAAATAGAAGTTGTCATTTGTCAATAAAGACGGGAGACAACTACCTTTAAAACTCACCATTTGAATGTTGAAAAAAAATATAGCTATAGTCAAAAGACCCTTTAAAGGTTTGGGGTCATTTTCGATATAGTTAGTTTTAATTTCATCAATTTACACTCATTGATTTTCAAATTTGACCAATTTAAACCTTCCATTAAGTTGCAAGATTAAACTGAAACTCGGAGACCCATATTGAAAATGACTCCAATCCTTTAGGGGGTCTTTTTGACGTTAGCCCAAAAAAAAAAAAAAAAAAAAAAATTGTAAAACTCAATAAATAAAAAAACCCAATTGGCACTTATATAACATGCGCATAAACATGGTGATGAGAAGTCCTTTTATTTTTTATTTTTTGTAGAAGCAATGGCTATTATTATTGATGAACAAACAAAAATATAAAGCAACTATGTGCTAAATATAAGTAAATCTTCTTCAATGACCAAATGTAACAATATGTTAAATTGATTTGGAGAGAATCGCGTACAACTCAAAAATTAGTAAAATCCCCGATTCAATAACCAAAAGCACAATATAGATCCGCCACGCAACGGCAAAAACAGCAAATCTATTAAAAGTTGAAAGCTAAAAATAAATAAATATCCAAAATAGAAAACAAAACATAGCAAACTCCAAAAGAGTATACTAAAACAAACTAGGAAGCAGGATCCCCGCTCCACATTCTCCCAGGAAACCCAAAGAGAGACATAAGAGTCGTACCGGTTAAACCCAAAATGCTACACTAGCTACACTTGAACCCGACACAACCCGAGATCTTCTCCTCTTTGCAACTCCAAACTATTTCGAAGGCTAACAATTAGAGTCAAATCCTTGTGTACGTGGGCCAAAAGACAAGGACAACGACATCGTTACATAGATGTTGCTTCCACATCACAGAAAAAACACTACAAATAAGGATATTTAGGAAAAAGGGCGGGAAGGAGAGGAGAGGGAAGATGGGGTACAGAAGGAGGCCACCAACCCCAAAAGAGGGCGATGACTGGGACTTTTTTTTTCTTAGGGTTTTCTCATATCACCTATAATTGGGTCATGTCATATTTACTAATTCATGTGTTATATGATGAGAATTCTATTGTAGTGTAGGTCTTGTTAGTAGGGATAGCTTCGGATTGAACTAATATAGACCCTAAATTAAACCTTAATTTAAAATCCTAATTAAAGCCCAAGTTAGCCCTAAATTAAATCCAAAGATACAACTTAAAAGAAACAGACAAATTATGAATAACAGATTATCAAATAATTTTTTATTTTTTATTAATTAAAAAAGAGAAAAAAGAAGCAAGACACACGAGAATAAGGATGAAGGGGAGGAGCGAAAGAACAAAAAGCACCAGAAAAGTTTGAAAAGGTTGGGGTTGGGCCGGAGTAATCTTGAACTAAAGGAATGTTAACCAAAAGAGTGATGATAATTTTTGAAGGATTTGATGGATTTTTGTGACATAAAGCATTTGTTACCTTTCATTCATAGCTATAGATTCATGGCTAATCATGAATATAACCATCAAATCATAGCATTTAAGATCATAATCTATCGGAATCATGTTGAGCAAGGTTCATAATTGTAGACATGTACACATTATACTCTGTGAATGATATCGTAGCGGGTGTCACTAACTATACTTTCCTTGTATTTACACGGCCATTGTTTGTTCATGAGTTTGGGTTGCAAATTTTTATTTTTATTTTCTAAAACCGAGTAAGAATTATTAGAGAATATTGAGGGAGCTGGGCAGAAGGTATATACGAATGCAGTGCAGCTGCTTCCTAGGTCCGACGAATGATTATATGTTGAAGAAAGCAATAATAATCATAATAATAAGCATGATGGCACCGAAAGCATCACTACTCAGTAACACAGTTTCTCGTAAAACACTTTCACTCGGCATTTGCATAGATAATGGCAAAACTTTCATCATCTCTATCCACTAACTTGGTTTCATTTATGGTAAAAAAACAGAACTAAAATGGACTTTTCTATCTCCGTTTCTCTTCTTTTGAGGGACTATAGTAATTTGAGAGTACTTCTGAGAAGGTTAAAACCGATTTCTAATAATAGAAATTGTTTTTGATAGCATTTGAGGCGCTTCTTCAAAAATCACTTCCAAGTGCTCTCTGAACAAATACTGCTATTATATATAAAAAACACACTTATGAACCCAAGTGCTTTCTACATAAATATTCCCAATCGAACTAATTTTCTTGTAATAAAATAGAATAAAACTTTTTATTATCTCTTCGGATTAAAAAAAAAAAAATCATTTGTGGTAAAAATAAAGTGGTGTAATCGAAAATTAAGTTGAAAATAGAAGAAGAAGAAAGTGGATAAAAGGATACGACTATAGGGTTTTGTAGTCAATAGTCGAAGTACGTAGATTTGCATGAGAAAGACGTGCTTGGGATTGCAACCAAATGTTACAAAGGCGTAAGCAATTGACTAACACACACACATATATATATATATACCTAACAAACAAACACTTTGTGGCTGTTGGAAGTCCAATTTGGTGTATCCGCATCTGCACCGCACGGCATTGCTTACCATTTCAAAGTCAAATTTAGGAAACAGTCGACGACTTCTCAACCTCCAATTCCAAGACTTGGACTCAAGAGCACATATATGGAATATGGTGGTTATGGTTTCAAAATTTGCTTCCTTTGGAAGGAAAGTATACCCTAACAATTCCATTAGACAGCTTTTTTTTGGAAATATTTTTTCTCACCACTGTAACCAAAGGTGTACTATCACCATATTTCTCAATACTTGACACGTGTCTATTGACATAACCATAGTTAACTCTGTGCTTTGTATTTATAGAACCATGCAGGGGCGGTCCCATGAACATGTTAACCTGGGCTATAGCCCAAGGAACTTTTTTTTTTTGGGACTAAGTACTACTCTAGCCTAGGCAATCAGCCGGCTAACAAGAAGAAAGGACAGAGGAAGAAGAAAGAACAGAGAGGAAGAAGAAAGAAAGAAAAAAGGAAGAGAGGAAGAAGAAGGAAAAAGAATAAAAAAACAGAGGGGGAGATGATAAACAATCGGAAAGAGAGAGAGAGAGAGAGAGAGAGAATAAAAAAGGGGAAAGGAGGAAATAGAATAAAAAAAAAGGATGTGAGTGTTGGGATGAGATATGTGTTTTTATTTTATTTTTACTTCAATTCCTTCTAAATATTTCCCAGTACATGTGTAGCTTTCCTCTTTTCTTTTCTTTTTTCTTTGTTTCCCTTCAATCCCTCCCAAATATTTCAATAATATTATCAATAATTCCAAGATTTTGTCTGTTTCAAATGTCAGTAGAATAGAAAAAAGTTCTAAATATGATAAAGAAAATATATATTGGAAAAAGAGGGCTTATAATTTTTTTTTTATAACAAACAAGAGCTTATAATTTAACCCAAAAAAAAAGGCATCCATTAAACACAGTCTAAAAAAAGATATCAATCATTGGGTTCGTTTCAACATTTAGCATACTCCTACAAATATTCCTAACTTTGCCCTTGAATTTAGCCCATGTCATCTTCAAATCCTGGGTCCGTCCCTAGAACCATGGTTATGTCAATGGACACGTGTCAAGTGTTAAGAATGGTAGTGAGGATATACATTGGGTTAAAATGGTGAGCAAAAATGCTCCCTTTCTTTTCGTGTGCTTCAATTAATTCATTAATTCTTTCTCTTTTCATTTTTTGTTTGTTTTCAAAATGGGGTTTTATAGTTGGAAATATTTTTGCTCACCGCTCTTTTTAATACATGACACGTGTCTATATGCCTAATCATGGTTAACTTTTTACTTTGACTTATGTAACCATAGTTATGCTTATGGACATGTGTCTGTTAAGCTCATAATTTCATACATATACATGCCCAATTTACTTACTTCTTTTGCTTAGTTTCCTACAATTCTGAGTTTTTGCCTCTCTTTGTGTGTTTTGTAGGCCAAGAGAGCAAAAGAGCATAATTCATGCAATTCAAGCATGTTAAGGCCTCATTTGGATGCATGGAATACACTTGAGGCATTTGAAGCAAAATGGTGCAAAAACGTGCAAAAACTGGAGCCTGAGTTAGAAGTTCATTTCGGACTTATCTTCTTCATCCGAACTTGGATTGGGCCAATACTTGTGTGGTTGGATCAATGACATTCTGAAATTCAAAATGGACATCTTAAAGTCATCATTTGATTCAACCCAACCCAATTCGTGAGCCCATGGAAACACACATCATGCTGACAGGAAGATGAGCTCATTGCATGCTTGGTCATGATGAGCTAGGCATGAGCTATTGGTTTCTGAATGGAAGCTTGGTCATGCTGACATGAGGATGAGCTAGGGCTGCTAGTGGGATTTAGTGGAGCAACCATTTCTGATTTTCTAATGCAAGTGTTGAGTCCATTAGCCATATTGAATTCAGATTTCCCACTCCCCTCTCCCTATAAATACCACTTCCATTCCACATTCAACTCAACATCCTGAGATCCATCATTTACACTTCCATTGTACACAAAGAGAGGGAAAGTTGAGAGTCACAAAGGGAGAGAAGGGAGAAGGCAGCAGCTGGGAGGCTTTGGCCTCCTAGCAGCCATGGAGATGAATCTTTTCCATCTCTAGCATGCTGTCCTTATCTTCTTCTCCTCCCTTTGTCTTTTATTTTCTTCTTGTATTTCCTTTGTTTTACTTTGTTTTTCTGTTATTAGTTTTAATAAACATCTTGCTAGTCTTGTATCATGGTTTGAGTTTATAAAGTTTGATGTCACTCATGAATTCTTCTTCACTATTTTAATGGAGCTGTTTTGCATCCTTTGATTGATCACCTAAGGTTTTATGCGTTATGCTCTTGTTGGGAAGGTTTGGGGATCATCTTCATTCCATTCATTAGCAACTTATGTGATTTGGTTTCTAGGTCTCCTAATGTAAACACCATGCTTGGGGTCCTTGTGATGTTCATGCAATTTGATCCAAACACCATGGACTTATTTGTGAGCATCTTCATGAGTGAATAAAATTTGTTTACTTGCTGCCATAACATGATTAGAACAATTAGGGTGGATTCTAAAACCTCACCATCTTGTCTTAGTTCTTTTCTTTCTTCTTGTTTTGTTTCTCTTGTTTTCATTTCTGTTTTGTCTAGGAAAACTGAGTTGGATCATTCAATCACCAATCCCTGTGGAATCGACCTCGCACTTACATACGCTAAACTACCAACGGTTCGTGCACTTGCGAGTATCACAAGTTGAGGATGCAACTGAATCCATTTTGGTGCAGGTGTATCTACGCAACAAGTTTTTGGCGCCGTTGCCGGGATCGGTAACATTGCTTGATTCTATTTGGTTTTCCTACTTTATTTTTTTTTTATAACTAGACAGTTTCATGTTTTAAAGTTAATGAGGTTAATTGATAAGTTGTGTTTGTAGTCCAACGGACAAGGACAATTGCCTGACAAGCAAGAGAACTGGGTTTGAGTCCCAGCTTACACAACACCAAAGAAAGGGTTCAAGTAGCATGTTGATTATTTCTGGTTTATGGTTTCATTCACTTGCTCTTAATTAAATATCTTGTTCAAGTTTACATAAACACCATATGACTCTTGGACTGATTAGTGAATGGATGGGTAGATATTGAAGACAAACACCATGTTTAAATTCTACTTGGTTCTTTATTGTTCTTCTTGTTCTTAATGGGTTCGGAATTTGTGTTTAGACTAAACACCATAGCTAAATACTTTTTCTGAATACTTGATTACAACCACACACCAAATGGATAATCATATTTGAGAAAGAACGAACTCCATAAGCTAGTTTGATTTACTTTGATGCTTGTTACTTTGAAGCATGGAATTAGATGTTTGTGGTGAAGTTGAATCCCTAATCTTGATGTTTTAGTTTAGTTTATCCTTTTCATTTAAGTTCTGGTTTTCTAATCAAATAAATCTGAAAATCTGTTTCAAGTTTCCTTGCCTTTGTTTAAGCATTTCTGAAGTAGCTCAATAAGAAAGAGGGAGAGAGAGGAGACAACCCAATTCATAGAAGCATGGAGTATGGAGTAGCGGAGAAGTCGACCTCCAGCTGCTATGGCCAACCACTCTCCAGCTAATCACTTCAAAGGGAGCATTCCAATCATATCTCTTTCATTTGTATAACTGCTACTCATTCTTAGTTGTGTCTCATTTTCTATTTTGTTTTTGATATGGTTTTCTTTTCCTTGATGTGGGAGAAACATGATGAGCAGCTGACCCAAATACTCAAAGAAGAACATGTGCTGCCATACTATGTGCATTACCCCTCTCATTGTCTTCAAGGGGAAGTTCTAAACTCTCTTTCTTTTATTTCTTTCATTTCATTCCTTTACCCTTGTTTTCATGTGCATTATTGTATGCTTTACATGGATTCAAACATTGAGGTCAATGCTTCATTTAAGTTTGGGGGTGAGGAAAGTTTTTTTTAGTTTTTGTGTTTGTGTCTGAAAACGTAGGCTTCTTCATTGCTACAAAATTTTTATTTTCTGCTACTGTTTTGAAAGTTTGTTCCGCGTTGTGTTCTTCATTTTTTCATGCTGAATCTAACAACATTAAGAACGTTAAAATTGACCAAGGGGTTTGAAAGTTACATGTCAAAACAGATTATATGTTGAAATTGAGCAAAACAGCAATTTGAAACCTCACGTTTTTCTTTGAGTCATTTTCAGTTTTCCTTCCCACACCAATGATAAATCTTGTGTCTAACTTCTAATATGGCTCTTAGGAATTTGATAAGCATTGTGTTAGGTCTGAATCTTATTCTTTTGCTAGCTAAGTCTCACATAATTATGTTTGAGCTTTCTATGCACTTTAGCCATGATTATACAACTCTTGCATGTCTTACCCAATTGTATGCATTTTTGCTTGTGTGATTCACTGGAATGTTAAGTTTATAACTAAGATATGATTTAGGCCATCTTTGTTAAGCCTCTTTCTTTTTCCTCCATCAACCCATACAATATATATTCCATTGTAAACCCTTTTGTGCTCAAACACTTAGCCATTTCTTTCTATCACCTTATCATCCATTAAACATCCTATCATCTAGGGGACATGTAGAGTATGATTGTATTTCAGATTGTATTCTATTCAAGGCAATAAATGAGCTAAAGAAAAAAAATCAAAGGAAAAAGAGAAAAGAAGTGTGGCCAATGTAGTCACGACCCTAGGGTGATATAAGGAGAAATCAAGGTGATCTAGGGTGAAGAGCCGCAAAATTGGGCCAAATATTATACAAAGTGTGTAAATGTCAAAATCAAATTGTGAAGTGATTCAATTGCAAAATCTGGTGTTGTGAGCTCTTCAATTTATGTGCGTTACATTTCAAATGTCCATGATCTTGTTTACATGACATGCTGTACTTTGTTCCTTAGACTTTGTCTTTTCATATCCATTCTTTGTCTAACCATTACCATAACCCCACTACATCCATTAATAAAGTCCTATTGATCTTGGTTTAGCTTGGCAAACTTGTGTCCATTCTTGCAGGAATTCATATCGTTGTTTGAGAAGCATGAGTTGTATCTTCATGGTTACTTCACACACACACCTTGAGCATGATTTTTGTGAGATTGTGGTAGCACTTGAATAATGTTTGGAACTTCCTTAGTGCTTGTTTTGTTCCTTGTTGAGCCATGTCTATGAAGTTTAAAATTTCTGTTCGGTTGGAAGGTTAACGTTTTTGTTTTTGTTTTGTTTTTTGTTTTTTGTTTTGCTTAAGGACTAACAAATCTATTAAGTTTTCTAACCACTTTGTTTTGTAGAGTCAGTAAAACGTTTGTGGGTATCGATACTGTTAAACCCTCAGGAGACACAACTCCTCCTACTAGGGATGCCTAGAGGTTTAAAGGCTTGTTGCATACGCTCAATGCAATCGAGTTACCTACGAAAGTGGTCTAGTTAACTTCTAATTTTGTTTTGTTTTGTTTTTTTGTTTTTCTTTTGTTTTGCTCGAGGACTAGCAAAATCTAAGTTTGGGGGTGTGTTAAGCTCATAATTTCATACATATACATGCCCAATTTACTTACTTCTTTTGCTTAGTTTCCTACAATTCTGAGTTTTTGCCTCTCTTTGTGTGTTTTGTAGGCCAAGAGAGCAAAAGAGCATAATTCATGCAATTCAAGCATGTTAAGGCCTCATTTGGATGCATGGAATACACTTGAGGCATTTGAAGCAAAATGGTGCAAAAACGTGCAAAAAGCTGGAGCCTGAGTTAGAAGTTCATTTCGGACTTATCTTCTTCATCCGAACTTGGATTGGGCCAATACTTGTGTGGTTGGATCAATGACATTCTGAAATTCAAAATGGACATCTTAAAGTCATCATTTGATTCAACCCAACCCAATTCGTGAGCCCATGGAAACACACATCATGCTGATAGGAAGATGAGCTCATTGCATGCTTGGTCATGATGAGCTAGGCATGAGCTATTGGTTTCTGAATGGAAGCTTGGTCATGCTGACATGAGGATGAGCTAGGGCTGCTAGTGGGATTTAGTGGAGCAACCATTTCTGATTTTCTAATGCAAGTGTTGAGTCCATTAGCCATATTGAATTCAGATTTCCCACTCCCCTCTCCCTATAAATACCACTTCCATTCCACATTCAACTCAACATCCTGAGATCCATCATTTACACTTCCATTGTACACAAAGAGAGGGAAAGTTGAGAGTCACAAAGGGAGAGAAGGGAGAAGGCAGCAGCTGGGAGGCTTTGGCCTCCTAGCAGCCATGGAGATGAATCTTTTCCATCTCTAGCATGCTGTCCTTATCTTCTTCTCCTCCCTTTGTCTTTTATTTTCTTCTTGTATTTCCTTTGTTTTACTTTGTTTTTCTGTTATTAGTTTTAATAAACATCTTGCTAGTCTTGTATCATGGTTTGAGTTTATAAAGTTTGATGTCACTCATGAATTCTTCTTCACTATTTTAATGGAGCTGTTTTGCATCCTTTGATTGATCACCTAAGGTTTTATGCGTTATGCTCTTGTTGGGAAGGTTTGGGGATCATCTTCATTCCATTCATTAGCAACTTATGTGATTTGGTTTCTAGGTCTCCTAATGTAAACACCATGCTTGGGGTCCTTGTGATGTTCATGCAATTTGATCCAAACACCATGGACTTATTTGTGAGCATCTTCATGAGTGAATAAAATTTGTTTACTTGCTGCCATAACATGATTAGAACAATTAGGGTGGATTCTAAAACCTCACCATCTTGTCTTAGTTCTTTTCTTTCTTCTTGTTTTGTTTCTCTTGTTTTCATTTCTGTTTTGTCTAGGAAAACTGGGTTGGATCATTCAATCACCAATCCCTGTGGAATCGACCTCGCACTTACATACGCTAAACTACCAACGGTTCGTGCACTTGCGAGTATCACAAGTTGAGGATGCAACTGAATCCATTTTGGTGCAGGTGTATCTACGCAACAAGTTTTTGAAATCCCACTAGCAGCCCTAGCTCATCCTCATGTCAGCATGACCAAGCTTCCATTCAGAAACCAATAGCTCATGCCTAGCTCATCATGACCAAGCATGCAATGAGCTCATCTTCCTGTCAGCATGATGTGTGTTTCCATGGGCTCACGAATTGGGTTGGGTTGAATCAAATGATGACTTTAAGATGTCCATTTTGAATTTCAGAATGTCATTGATCCAACCACACAAGTATTGGCCCAATCCAAGTTCGGATGAAGAAGATAAGTCCGAAATGAACTTCTAACTCAGGCTCCAGTTTTTGCACGTTTTTGCACCATTTTGCTTCAAATGCCTCAAGTGTATTCCATGCATCCAAATGAGGCCTTAACATGCTTGAATTGCATGAATTATGCTCTTTTGCTCTCTTGGCCTACAAAACACACAAAGAGAGGCAAAAACTCAGAATTGTAGGAAACTAAGCAAAAGAAGTAAGTAAATTGGGCATGTATATGTATGAAATTATGAGCTTAACAGTGTCAAGTGTTGAGAAGGGTGGTGAGCATACACCTTGAGTTAAAGTGGTGAATAAAAATGCTCCATTTTGCAGTTAAGTCTCTAATCTAACCACAATCTCTTTTACACATTATATATATATATATATTTTTTTTTTCCTTTTTTCCTTTTATCTTCTTTTGCAATAACTTCAATCAACATAGCATAAAAGAAAAACCTCGATTAACAAGTGCGAAATAAGGGTGGAAAGTTCAAGTTATCCTACAATTCAAAGATGATATTAACTTTTTGAACAAAAAGAAAAGAAAAAAAGAGATGAAATTAACTATGCTATTTAATATATTTAATCTATCCTCTGAAAATTTGTCCGATTATGGAGAAAAATTACATCCGTTTTTATGGAATGCATATGATTCCCTTTGAATTGATTCCATATAAACATTTTACTTTTCTAAGTCTCTATCCTTCGTGTTGAAAGAGTTAGGCTTTGGCTTTTTAATTTTTTTAATTTTTTTAATTAATTAATTAATTAATTATAAATAAATACAAGGCATAGTCTAAATTACAAAGGGATCAGGGTTTTTCACACACATTACCAAGACAGTGGCTATAGAGTATGAGGCGCAAGGTTTTCACAAAGGAGAAGACCTTACCTAATTTCTTTTGCTAGAGCGACACCATTCTCTTTTCTCTGATGTCTTTAAATGAAACTCATCGTTTCATTTAAGTTGAAGTTCTCCAAAATCAAGAGGTGCGTTTTGGTTGTAAAGCCCAAAAAGATGAGCCCTCAATAACTTAAACATATGCGTAAGTTTTTGTTTGGTCTAGACGAAAGATTATGAAATTCCCATATTAATTGAATGCGTCAAGCTAGGGAGACCACATTTTTTATACCCACTTAAGAACATATCTTTTTTTGTTGTTGTTGGAAAACTTAATAAAATATCTAATATAATTAATAGTAAATTTAGCTTAACTCCTTCCAAGTCATTTTTCTTCAACTACAACCCATCTTTTTGTTTTTGTTTTAATAAAATCCTATTTTTTCTAAATAAAATCCGATGACTAGGATCCAACTCGGAAAGTTACCTAATCAAGCGCAAAAATCGAATTTATTGTACTTTATCGATTCCTAAAATCCCCCAACTAAGCATTATTGTATTTTGTATATTAATGTACGAACAAACATATAAACAAATTTTAATTGGATTGTAACTAATGACACACATTGAATTTGGAAAGATCTCCAAATAGATGTTGGAATTAATTTGGAAACTTTTTTTAAAAATTTAACAATAAATTCATATTTAACATACCTAATAAGTTTATTTAATATATATTTTTAAATTTACTTATGAATTATATGTGATTAATTATCTATTACAATATTGTTTTATAAATATAATAGCATACATACAATTTTATGTTGAAAAAATAACGTACATATTACTTCTTTTATGAAAAATAATGTATCTATATTAATCACATTTATGAAAAATAATGTACCTATATTAAACACATTTATAGGTATATTGTGAAAATAATTTATCTAGCCGTATTGGAGATATACTTTTGACGTGAGTCTCCTAATTAATCAAGGAGATTTATTTTCTTGATTAATTAAGGAATTTACTTTCCTATTCTATATAACTGACAAATCATTGTATAATTAGGAGATACTATCCTAATTGATTATTGTATCTATTTTCTTGTAAAGTACTCATGTGAACTCCTATATATACCTTATTATGGAGAAGAATAAAGAATAACCCAAAGTATTCAAACCATATTCATATTTTAGCTTGGTATTAGAGCAATTGATCCTAGGTTGTCTCTAAACCATTATCTCAAATTTCTCATATTTAAATCCAAAACCCTAAATCAAATTCCTCATATTTTTCCCAAATCCAAATCCCTCAAATCTAAAGTCCTTAAATCCTCTTATCAAAATCCCTAAACACATACCCTCAAATCTTATACACATACCTTTCAAATCCAATTCCTACATTAAATTCATACATCAAATTTCTCCAATCAAAATTCCTCACATTCTCATATCACATCTTGCTTCCGCTGCGATGTTAGGAACTTTTACGATTCTCCCCTTTATTGCAGACTCACATAAGCATGCAGTCAATCCTTCTGACCCGGCTACCCCGGACTCGTGCTTCTATCACAACTACCAAAGGTTCTACTTTTCATACGTCCTCTCAAAAATCCGCATGGATTATCGACTCTGGTGCTACGGATCACATGGCATTTGATCTTGGCCAACTTATTAATCGCAAGTCATCCACTCCGTCAATGGTGTCTAATGCTAATGGTACCCCCTCCCCTGTGGTTGGGGAGGGCTCTCTATCTCTCTCTACTTCCCTACATCTGGATTCTGTATTACTTGTTCCATCTTTGGACCATAACTTGTTATATGTTGCACAACTTACTACTATTTTGGGGTGTACTGTAACATTTTGGCAGAATCATTGTGTTTTTTAGGACATTCTCACAGGAAAGACGATTAGTTGTGGTACTCGGCAAGGCAAACTCTACTACTTGGACTGGGCACCGGATAGTGAGATCAAGGTTGGTCAAGCTTTCACAACGAGTGGAACTCGTTCTGAGGGGGAGAGAGACAAAATTTGGTTATGGTATAAACATCTTGGGTATGCCTCGTTCGGTTATCTTAAAAAGTTGTTTCCATCATTATTTTCCAGTCTTGATGTTTCCAGCTTCCAGTGTGATACGTGTGAATTCGCTAAGAGTCATCGTGTCCCGTTCCCATTAAGTTCAAATATGAGTTTGGTTTCGTTTTCTCTTGTTTATTCTGATGTTCGGAGACCTGCTAAAATTGCCACTCCGGTAAGGGCTCGATGGTTTGTCATGTTTATATATGATTGCACACGCATGACTTGGGTTTCCCTTCTCTAAACTAAAAGGGAAGTCAGTTCCAAGTTTCAACAATTTTATCAAATGGTGGAGACTCAGTTTCATGCCAAAATTCAAGTTCTTCATTCTGACAATGGTGGAGAATTTCTCAAGCATGATCTTAACCAGTTCTTACAAGATCATGGCATCATACATCAACGCTCATGCCCGTACACTTCCCAACAGAATGCGGTGGCTGAAAGAAAGAACAGACACTTATTGGAAGTCATTCGTGCGTTCTCTTTGGTTCCAATATGCCACGATCTTTTTGGGGCAAAGCCGTCATCTCTGCAGCATACCTTATAAATCGGATTCACTCTAGTATCCTAAATTTCCAAACACCACTTCAAACACTTCACCACCATATCCAAACACCTCCTACCCCAAACCTAGAACCCCAAATTTTCGGTTGTATTGTATTTGTCCACTTATATGATCACCAACGAAGCAAATTGGAACCCCAAGCAGAAAAATGTGTTTTCATTGGCTATGCACCTCATCAGAAAGGATACCGGTGTTATCATCCTCCTAGTCAGAAGGTCTTTACCTCAATAGATGTTGTGTTTCGAGAACATGAATTATATTTTTCAACAGCTCAAGAGGAGAATCAAGAATCCACCACTGCTCAAATTCTTGATTTTTTTTCCCTAGGAAGTCACTCTACATCAAAACGATCGGTCGCGGTGGTGGAAGGCAACCCTCCCCCCTCTATTAGTTCTTCAAATACAGAGAACCTGCTTCAATACGACATGTCGCCAGGAGACAGCGATCGATCGCAGAGAGGAAAATGGTCAGCTGTCTCCACGTTGTCAACATCAGGAGGAGGAAATTGAACTGTTTTATGAGATTTTGCCCGCTTCAGCTCCAGGTACCACACCAATCACCTGCTGAGGAAGTTATTCAGGCAACATCTTTCCTGAAACTGATAACACTAATGAAAAATCCAATGATGATTTGATTTCAGAAGGCACAAAGCCTACATATAAGCTTCCAGAAAGGAAGAACTGGCAAACCTCGAGTACAACATGAAGCAGATCTTAAAGCCAAATGGAAATACCCCATCAATAATTATATATCTCTAGCAGATTTTAGAAGTCACGTGTGCACTATGTGAAGCAATTGGTTGACATATTTGTCCCCAATAGTGTAACTGAAGCACTAGAAGACCCTCATGGAAAGAAGATAATAGGATGCAAGTGGATTTATACTATGAAACTCAAAGCATATGGATCCGTTGAAAGATATAAAGCTAGATTAGTGGCGAAGGGGTACACACAGAGATATGGGATAGACTACGAGGAGACCTTTGCCCTAGTAGCCAAGATTAACACTATTAGAGTCTTATTGTCTCTAGTAGCAAATCTCGATTGGCCACTACATCAGTTTGATGTCAAAATGCATTCTTACATGGAGGCTTGGAAGAAGAAGTATATATCGACTTACCCCCAGGATGTAATTTAGCTCCTGACAAGAAAAATCAAGTTTGCAAGCTCATAAAGTCATTATATGGGTTAAAGCAATCTCCCAAGGCATGGTTTGGCAGATTTACTAAATCTATGAAGACTTTTAGATATACATAGAGTAATTTAGATCACACCATGTTCTTGAAGTGTGATGAAGGAAAACTTACTGCATTGATTGTTTATGTAGATGACATAATCGTAATTGGAAACGATGTAGAAGAGCAACTGAAGTTGCAAAAGTATTTGTCTCAGGAATTTGAGATGAAGGATTTAGGTGATCTGAAGTAATTTCTAGGAATCGAAGTAGCAAGGTCAAAAATTGGTACATTTTTATCTCAAAGGAAGTATGTAATGGATCTACTCACTGAAATAGAAATGCTTGGATGTAAGTCTGCTGACACACCCATTGAGATGAATCACAAGTTGTGTGAAGACATGGACCAAGAATTAACCAATAAGGAACAGTGCCAACGCCTTATTTATTGTTGGAAGGTTGATATACCTGGCACACACAAGACCAGATATTGCATATGCTGTGAGTGTGTTTAGTCAGTTTATGCATTCACCCAGTGTTTCTCATAGGAATGCAGTATGCAGTTGATCATATCTTAAGATCCTGAAAGTCAGCCCCTGGGAAAGGATTAATGTTTTCAAAAAATGGAGATCTTGAAGTTGTTGGATATACAGATCCTGATTGGGCTGGTTCCATTAGATAGATGCTCGCTTCTGGTTACTTGACATTTGTGGGAGGAAACCTAGTCACTTGGCAGAGTAAAAAGCAAAATGTGGTATCTCAGTCTAGTGCATAAGCAGAGTATCGAGGAATGGCTCACGGAGTTTGTGAATTATTGTGGATCAGAAGACTCTTGACAGAATTAGGCTTCAAGCTAGAAAAGCCAATGGAGTTACATTGTGACAACAAGTTAGCTATTGATATTGCCCATAATCCAGTTCAACATGATCGAACCAAACATGTTGAGGTGGATAGACATTTTATCAAAGAAAAAGTTGAGAAGAAGTTCATCTACCTACCATTTGTAAAATCAGAAGATCAACTGGCAGATATCTTAACAAAAGTTGTTTGTGGCAGAGTATTTCATGACTCACTTACCAAGTTGGGCATTGGTGACATATATGCACCAACTTGAGGAGGAGTGTTGACGTGAGTCTCCTAATTAATCAAGGAGATTTATTTCCTTGATTAATTAAGAGATTTACTTTCCTATTCTATATAGTTGACAAATCATTGTATAATTAGGAGATACTATCCTAATTGATTACTGTATCTATTTTCTTGTAAAGCACTCATGTAAACTCCTATATATACCTCCTTATGGAGAAGAATAAAGAATAACCCAAAGTATTCAAACCATATTCATATTTTAGCATATACAAGATATATAGGTGATTTTGTAGGTACATTGTATTGATAATAATTTGCCTATTATATTGTATTGGATATATGCATATTGTAGGTATATTAAAGCCATCACATTAATAGGTATATTGTGAAAAGAATTTACCAACTCGTATTGGATATATACAAGACAGGTAAATTTGTAGGTACATTATATTGTATTGGGATAAAATTTGAGGAATTTTTTATTGGTTGAAAATTTAAGGAATTTTTTTATTGGTTGAAATTTTAGAGATTAAAAGGAGTGCCAAAAAAAAAAAACCCGAGTCATTGATATGTTACAAATGAGGAAGTATTAATTATAAATGAGAGACTTAATGACATGCTTGAAAACCGTCAGGCTGACTTATTTGAAGTATGATGGCAAACAATGTAAATATGTAGGAATACTATGACCTTTTATATATTTTAGTTTGAATTCGGGTTTTATAAATAGATTTCAAAATTAATGGGTTGATATCTAGAAAATAGAAATTGTAGGGACCTATATTAGACCAGCCCAATACTTATTAATAGGCCATCTCTAGTTTTTTTTTCTTTTTAATCATTATGTCATCTCCATGTTGTAGTGTTAAATACATGAGTAAGCAAATGACCCACTAGTGTAGTGGTTTAGAGTAATTTTTCCCCCATGCAAGGTCTTGGGTTCAAGTCCTAACATCCATTTAGTGTGTGTAAGTTTAATATATTATTGCCCCTTTCAATAGGAAATGTTCTCAAAAAAACTATGGCAAAAGATAAGAAAAAAAAGTAACAAATATTTTTATATATTATTTTTAAAAATAATTCAAGTTCAAAAGGCTTTCATCTCAACGTCTCAAGGCTCATGCCTCGCCTTAAGGGACAAAAACGCCTACCCTCTACGCCTTGCCTTTCAAAATATTGTTGCTTTTTTGACTAAGGAAACATCCAAACAAAGCCAAAAATAAAACCAAGCTGATGAGATCACTTTAGATATTTGAGAATAGGAGATTTTCTCTCCCATTTTAGATGTTAAAAGCGAGTTTATCTGGAGATTTGTTTGTAATGGTATTTTCTAGGCCTGTGCGGTTGTACCACAAAGTCAACGCCTGTCCGGTTTTTATAACTGAGCCGAAGAGGACCGGGGACGGCAGCGGTTCCTAACTTCCCTAAACCGCCGGTTCCGACCGAACCGACATATATATATTATTTATTATTTATTATTTTAATTACACGTGTCATCATTTAATTGGTTATAATGGAGAGTTCTATGGGATTATAATAGAACCGGCTACACTGAATCACCCGAACTCTCTCTTTTTCGCCAAACCGTTCGAACTCTCTCTCATTTTCAGCTCATTTTTGCCAAACCCTTCGAACTCTCTCTTCTCCTCCGATTCTATTCTCTCCTCTCTTTCAATCCGGCGACATCTTCGCCCTCTGTGTGACGAGGTCTTCCCCTCGTCTTGTTCTTCTCTCTCTCCTCTCCTCCAATCCGATCTGGTAAGAAAAATTTACCTCTCTCTCTCTCTCTATCTCTTTTTCTCTTCTCTTTTCTCTCTCTTTTTCTCGCCTCTCTCTCTTTCTCCTTTTTCTCTTCTCTGTTTATGTATATGTAATTTCTAATTTGTTACTTTGTAAAGGATGAAATTAATTAGGGTTTTATTTGGGGTTTGTTTAGGATGAATTGGGGATTTTCGAATAGGGGTTTCTGTTAATTGGGGGTTGTGATAATTAAGGTTTATGTTAGAGTTTTTAGGGGTTCTGGAATCTGTATTATGGTTTTTTGTACTTACTGTTTTTCTGTTAATTGTGGACAGAGAGTCGGAATCATGCTGCCGCTTTTTTGTGCGCCCTGAGCTGCTGCTGCTTTTGTGCCAAAGCTTAAATTGAGGTATAAATAAAAATCAGAATTGAAGCATAATTTGAAATTGAATTGAATGCATCTGTTTTTGTTTTCGATTTGAAGCAGCTGGTGTGTTTTTTTTTTTTTCCTGTTTTTGTAGCTGATGGTTGGTTAGGTTTTGTATAAATCTATTGGTGTGTTTTTATGTTTTTGTAGCTTCTGGTTGGTTAGGTTGTTATTGTGTTTTGTGTGTGTAGTCTGCTGGTTGGTTAGGTTGTGTGTCATTGTTTTTCGTTATGGTGTCTTTTGTTTTTAGGATATGATGGAGTCTAGCCAATCCAACACTAATGCCTCAGGAAATGCACCTTCCATTCAACCCCAAACAGAATCCCAATCCCAAACAGAAACAGAAACAGAAACAGAAACCGAAACCCAATCACAAGTAGAATCAGGTTGTGTAGGAGGGAAGAGGAAAGCCCCAAAATCTGTGGTGTGGCAACATTGCAAGAAAGTCCACAAGAAAGATGATGATGGGATTGAAAAGGTACTTGCAGTTTGCAACTATTGCAAATTAGAGATGCTAGGTGATTCTAGGAAAAATGGGACAACCGGTATAAGAAATCACCTAGAGAAGAGATGCAAGCTCTCTCCTCTTTTTGAGAGTGGAGATAGAACTCAATCGATTTTGACAAATGTCACTATGGGCGGTCAAGCTCAATTGGTTCCCCACACCTTTAATCAACAAAGGTGTGAAGCTAAATGTGTGAGGTATGTCATAAGGGATGAGATGGTGTTCAATAGGATGGCGGTGGAAAATGTAGCTTTTCAAGCTTACTTTGAGGATATAGAGAAGGATGGGATGAAGAGAGTGGATCCTCCGAGTAATGAAGATTGGGAGAAGTCAATCTCATTTGTTCACTTTCTTAAGAAATTCTATGACACAACCTTGAAACTAAGTGCAACCAAAACAGTTATAGCCAATATAATTTTCCATGAATTGGTTAGTTTACAAGTTGAGATTGAACTCAAAATGAATGATCCTAGAGATCCGGTCTTGCAAAGGGTGGCTTCATCAATGAAGAAGAAGTTTGACAAGTATTGGGGGCGTTTTGAAAGTGTGAACAAGATGATTTTTGTAGCATTAGTGCTAGACCCAAGATTTAAACTTCAAATGCTTAAGATAAGCTTCCAAAATCTCAAGGCTGAAGAAAATAAGATAGATGAGGTTGTGCGTGAAGTGAGAACATGCTTGTTCAATTTGTATAATGAGTATAGAGAGGGGTGGATGGCTTAGTGAGCCAACCAATGAATGAAGGCGAAGATGAGAATGTTGGAAATGATCTTGAAGGCTATGATGATGTTCAAACCAAAATATTTCATCAACTTGTGCAACAAAGGAAGGAAGAACAACTAGTGGAAGTATTCAATGAAGTGGATAAATACTTGACTGACCCTTTTGAAAGCCCTTTTACCAAAGGTTTCAAACTCTTGAATTGGTGGAAAGGCAATGAGGGTAGATATCCAATTCTTTCAAAGATTGCCAAGGATATCTTTGCAATCCCAAGCTCAACCGTTGCTAGTAAGAATGCCTTTAGCCTAGGCAAGAGGATTGTTGATCCTTTTAGAAGTTCATTGACACCTAAAATGGTAGAGGTATTAGTGTGTACTAGTGATTGGCTTAGGGCAGATGAATTTTGCTTCTACAAGGAACCAACGGATGAAGAGCTTGAATTCTATAAAGAACTTGAAGCACTTGAAGCAAGTAATACATAATCTATTTCTTTGTTTTAAATAAGGGGTATACTAGTGATTTGCACCCTGAACTTGTACCTCGCTTTCAATTAACCCCCAATCCTTTTTTTTTATAGAAAATTAAGGATATAAACTTTTTTTTTTTCGCCAATTTCCCCCCTCCGTCTAAATCTACAACATTTCATCCAATTTGCCGTTAAAAATGAGGGCAAAAGGGTCATTTCGTACTTTAAAATTAAATAAAAAATTAAAATTAAAATAAAAAACAGAATTTTTAAAGAAAAAATGAAAAATGAAATTAAAAACAGAAACTCTCACTCACTCACTCACTCTCTCTCTCTCTCTCTCTCTCTCTCTCTCTCTCTCCAATTCCAATACCACCCTCACCCTCAACCCCACCCCTCCAGTAACCATCCTCAAATCCCTTACTCTCATCAAGACCACCACTTGCTCCACCAGAGGTCTCTCTCATTTCCCACGCCACCCCTCCAACCCCCCTCTACTTACAACATTGCCACGGCCCCTTCCAACCCTAGCAGCAACAACAGTAGCACCTCCAATTCGAACCCCAATTCGGGTGCTCGAATCATGGCGCTTCGCAGCGCTCTATCCCTGCTAGTATTTTGTGCTTGTTGTGTTGAGGAGAGAGAGAGAGAGAGAGAGAGAGAGAGAGAGAGAGAGTATGTTGGGTTGGCTGGGGATGACGGTGGGGGAGGATAGGGGGAGGCTAGGGATTGGTGGGAGCAGGATGGGGCTAGGAAATGTTTTTGTTTTCATTTTTTTTTCTTTATTGTTTTATAATATTATTTTATGATTAATTAAGTGTCACATGCCTTGCATTTTCAATACCTCCTCGATTTGCTTCCACATTATCATTTTCATTACCTACTGTTTAAGTTTTAATTGCACATTTCATATTTGGGTTGTAATTAATTTTAAATATTCTCATTGCACTTCATTAATCATTTCATATTTGGGTTGTAATATAATTTTAAATATTGTTTTCATATTTGGGTTGTAACATTTTAATAAGTTTTTATTGCACTTCAATTTGTATTTGAGTTGTAACTTCTTATTCAGTTTTACTTATGCATTATAATTTGATATGATGATATGTGATGATATGATTATATGATATGAGGCATAATAATCAAAAGTTTTGAATGATATGTGATTATATGATATGAGGGCCTGAAACTGAAAACAAATGGCTTGAAAAGGCTTCTACAAATTGGGCAAAATCTTCAAAACTGGGCCTGAAACTGAAAACAAATTGGGCTTTGGCGTAAGCCCACAATCGGACCAAACCGGCCGACAATGCGGTTCAACTGCAGTACGGTAAACCGCAACCTGCGAAACCGGTCACGGTAGGCATAAGTGCCATTCTGATAGGTGTCGGACGGTAACCGGTTGCCAGAGATCGGAGCGGTAACCGAACCGAAAACAACACTATTTTCTTTCCATGAGTTATGAATGACATTATTATTTGTTTGTAATGGTATTATCTAAGGGTATTTGATTGTCAACAAATTTGTTTTTTGGATCTTGCCCCTCCCTTGAAAAATTCATAATTCCGCCACTATCTACAAATCAAAGCCCTTTAAAAATGACATAATGTGACAAAATCTGTGTGTTACTCTTCACAAAAATAGTAAGTTGAATTATTCAAATTTGCAGTCAAGACTTCAACATAAAATCAATATCGATTCTAAGTGCCCGTTTGGCATTGCTTATTTTGGGTGATAAGTGATTTTTAAAAAAATTTGGGAAGCCCAACCCGTTTGGTAAACTGTGAGAAAATCACTTATTGTTAAAAATTGCTGTGAGAGAAAGTTATAAGGGAAAGCGCTAATGAGGTGCTGTCATTTTCTGATTATACATAAATCAGTTTCGAAGAGGCATTGGGTTTAATGATTATGCAACAATTATTTTCTGATTTTGTTGAAATCAATATCAACAACACTTTTAACAAAAATTTTACCAAACACCAAACTGCTTTATCTTCCAGCTGATTCCTCTCACAGCAAATCTAACGCGATTATTTTCACAGGCAGCAATGCCAAACTGGCCCTAAATGTTATTATTGATCACATAGTACATTCTCAACCATGTTAAATGTTTGTTATCATTTTGCATGTACCTAGTAAACTGTTACATCAATTACAAATAACTGTCAAAATTATAAGGGTATTGTTTACCCTGAAAAATGCAACAAAGCCCTAGAACAAATTTTGGTAAAATGTGAGTTGCGAGTATGCCACTATTAGTAATTAACTAATTATAATAGACGGAAATATAAGTAACTATAAATAAATAAAAGACTTGCTATAACACCCTGACCCAATTTAAGTATTTTATTTAATTTTTTTAAATTGTGAAATTTCATTTTTGCCCTTTGGGGAAATGAGTAGCACCATTGCGTAGAGCTCATTGATACAAGTCCATAGACAGGCGGCGAGCTCAATTCGAAGTTAAATCAAAGAAGTTATGATCTATGGAAGTGCAGTGGCACAACTGTAATTTTTGCGAAGTTGATATTTAAATACGAGATCATATTATATCCTTGCATTTCTCTCTCCTCTCGCAATTCTCTCTCATTTCTTTCTCTTCGGGCAAAACCAGGCCAGCCACACTTGGCCGACGATCTTTTTGCTCCAACCACATCAGGCTGCGCCATCGGTCAAGAAATGATGGCAAGGAGCTGGTGACCACAACCGGCCCCGTCTCTCGACGAGCTCAACTAGCTAAGTGTCGTTGCTAGCTCTGGAAGCTTCAAGGGTTTTGAAGCTTTTTGCCGTTGTTAATGGCATTTCCGGTGACTGTTTTTGTCAATTGAGGTATGATTTTTCATCCTCTCCACGTTCTTGCTGTTTGTGTGGTTATTTTAGTTCAATTATGAGGTTTTAGAAATCAATCAAGACACCCTAAACCCTTGGAGGCCGACGTTTGTAGCTATTTTTCACCCATTTCAGGCCATTTTTTGGCTAGGGTCTGAGAACAAAAAATGTTCCCCTTGTTAGTATGATTGTGTTTGTATAGGGCATGACCAGAGTTGTTGAGATTTTGTCGCTGAAAATTACTCAAGCCACCCACAACTGCTGGTGGCGGGTGGCAGCCCATTATGTTCTAAAATGTTCCCCACGTCGTCCTGAGCACGAGGGTATGCTCAGATTTGAAGTTGGTTACCGTTTGACTATCGAACGAATATTAAACCTATTATGCTATATTCGGGTTCGATAGGTTTGGACAGTTTGATCGATTCCAATTTCAATTATGTTATTTCATGTACCTCTAGGATCGTGTAGGAACTTATGGATTGGGAATCGGAGTCCGGATACTTCGAGTAAATGATTCTAGGGTTAGGTGAACCGATCGCCCTCTGATCATGCTATTGGCTTTGATCCGGACCTCTCAATTCGAAACTAAACTCTTGGAACATGTTTAGTAGATTGTGTTGGACCTATAGAAACTTTCAGATTGGAAATAAGAGGTCATGGGCCTTGCTGGCCCGGTTGACTTGAAAGGTAGGCCTCATTGACTCGATTGACCAAATGTCTTCAGTGATCATTTTCGGCATTGAGTACAAGTGAAACTACTCTTGAACCTACTGCTTAGACTTCGCACATACTTAGGGTTCCGAGAAGAAGTTAGGATTGTACGTTAAAGTCTTGTTTTGGTTTTCAATTTGTTCTAATGCTAGTATCTCTTAAATCAGGTTCTCAAGCACAATGTGTTGCTTAGGATGAACTCGCTTAGGGTTTGTTTGTGCCTAATAAATCACGGCCGTGAACTGGCCGAAGGAGCCCCCTTTTCTCGGCCCTAGCACTTTCTCGAGAAACTAAAATGCGACATTTTACCAGGGTGGTTGGCCTTCCTGAAAACAAAAGAAAAATGCTAAGGCATGATCATCTCGGCCTCGATTGTAAGTCGAGGCCGAGACCGAGCAAAGTCACGGCCAAAGGCATTAAAGTCAAATCATCACGTGATGGCAGGGTCCCTTGCTTCATTTAATGAAGTAGTGCCTATTTATTGCAGCAAACCCACTGGCCACAACTAAGCATTTAATGCACAAGAGAAGGTGGGAAGTGACTGAAGTCAGGATTTGACAACAGAAAACAGAGTGATTAGACGTGGACATTATCACATGAATTCTTGCAGCTTGAGAGATTAGGTCACTAAGCTATCAGAACAATAAATGCGTCTCCACGGCCAAAAGTGCAGGACCCACGATCAGGGCGGCGGCCGAGATTCACTAGGATTTATGGGGTCACACCACCATGCTTCACGATCTCAAATGTCGATTGGACTCTCCACTTGCTCTGGTGAGGCTCCACCATGCAGATTTTCAGCCTCGATTTCTCATCCAAGGGCTCTTCCTATAAAAACAAAGCTAAAGCTACATTCAAAGGGTTCAAACACCAAACCAAAGCCTCCCATGGAGCAACTTATATTTTCTTGTAATGTACTTTCAATATCTTTACTTGCTTTCCTAGGAGTAGCATTAGACTCTAAGGAAACTCCATTCATCAATATATCATACGACCATTGATTTTCAAGGGGCCGAAGCATCGTCCCTGTTATTCGCTCATTCACCCCATATATCATACGACCGCCGCTCCCTGAGCAGCGCGCGAGCACCGCCCAAAACCCACAAACACCATCGCTAAACGGCCTTGTAGCTCAAGCCGTGAACCTAACAGCCGAGATTAGTTCCTCTCTCGGCTACAATCGTTTGGTTAGAAGACGAGTCCAAACAGGCGCACCACTTAACCATTCTATCCACATCAACCATCTCGACGCATGGTAGACCGTGCTGGCCACGCCCGCACAACCGCACCGCATCCAAAAGCAGGAAGCCGCGTGTCAACGCATATCCCCTCGGCCCGACAACCCAGGCCGTGAGATTTGCGCGGTAGAGCAGGGGTTGAGCTAGCTTCAGACTTTTTGTGAGTGGACTTTGTTCGTAAATGAGCATTACTTTCATTAACACTCCCTTCAACTGGGCTTCACGCTTTATAACCTCAAAACTATTGGGATGATTTTTTTCTTCAAGCCTTATATGTTAGAGCTCCAATGTGATTGAGCCCACTTTTGAGCCCGCTCTGTATAAGACTTCAAGAATTTTGTAGTGAGGACCTTATATATGGCCCTTAGGTGAGGCCCTCTCTTAACCGTTGGATCAAATTGGTTAGGATGATCCAACGGTTAAGATATAGGACCGGAAGGGCCATATATAAGGCACTCACTGTAATAACCCGATCCTTAAATATTTTTTAATTATTAATTTATTAGAGAAAAAGACAATTATACCCATAGAATATTTTATTTGGTTTAAAGTTGACCTTTTGACTGGAAAGAATTTGGAATTTCGATTGTACGATTGCGTAGATCGCGTCGTAATGAGTTCGTAGACACGTGGTGGGCTCAAATCGGGGTTGTCATGGAGAAAATACCAGCAAAATACACAAATGGGAAAATTTGTAATTTTTGGAAGTCTGATTTTTTTCTCTCTCTCTCTCTCTCCACGCGACCAAACCCCCTCTCCCTTGGTCCGTTTCTCCAACTGACATCATCCACTCTCGCAGTCGCCATCTCCAGCAGCCACCGGCCGTGGGACCGGACCAGATCGCATCGCCACCTCCTCCCCATCATTTCTCGACTAGCCCCGCCCCTGGAACTGCCAGATTTCACCGGAAGGAGCTCTAAAACCACCGGTTTTTGAAAGAATTTTCACCGGCGCTGTTCTTCCCCCTCCTCGGCCACCAATCCAGTCGAGTAAGGTATGGATTTTTGACTATTTTCCATGCTCTAGCTGTTGGTTAGGTAGGATTGCATCAATTTCTAGCGTAGGCAAGTCAATTTTCGAATTGAAATTTGGCCAATTTTCATACCGAGATTCCAGCCACTTCTGGCCATTTTTCGGGATAGGTCCAAGAACAAAAGTGTCTCCAAACGAGGTTTTACACCTAGAGTAAGAGTTTGGGCCGGCGGTTTGGAGTATTTCCGGCCGCGAAAATTTATATGCACACCCACTCGCGGCCGGTGCGTGGGCAAGGTGGTGGGGGCGACCTTCTATTCTAGAATGATCTCCTGGTCCTCATAAGCACGTAGGTATATTCTGATTCCAATGTGGATACCGTTTGAGCTTTGAACGAATTTCACCTATTGTGCGATTTCCATGTTTGATACGTTTGAACCGTTGGATCATAGTCAATTTCATATATGTTGATCTAGGTAATTCCAAGACTGTATAGGATTTGATGGATCGTAAAATGGACTCTCGTATACTCCAGAAACGCCAACCCTAGGGCTAGGTTTATGGTAACCGTCCGATTGTACGATCGTGATTAATCCAATCGTCCGATCAAGACCAAACTTTCGGGACATGTGTCCTAGGCATATTGGAACCTTTAAGGACTCTCGGATTTGTGATAGGAGGTCGTGGGCCCCGCAGGCCCGGTTGACCAAGTTTAGGCGGTTTGACCTCTTGGTTGACCGTGAGTCTTCCGAGGCAGTTATATCCTTTGAGGAGGGTTAGAAGGACCATGTGAACAAGTCCTGAACTGGGAATGAGTTATCTGAATCAATTTATCAGAAAATTGATATAAAGCCCAGCAAATAGATTGTGAAATAAAAGGAAAGTATTGATATAAGTTTGGGATAAGGTTTTTCAAACCCATCACAAGGATACTCTCTTGTTGCTTGAAACAATGTCATTTATAAATAATACCCCACGTGTTTTGAGGACCCCTGAACCATGTGGTGCGAGGATTGCGGTTCGGATAGAAGTGGTATCTCCGAGGCCTACGAGGATTGCGGCTCGAGTGGACTTGGTGTCTTTGAGACTTGCAAGGATTGCGGCTCGGATTGACTTGGTGTCTTTGAGGGCTGTGAGGAATGCGACTCGGTTAACCTGGTGTTTCCGAGACCTGTGAGGCTAGAATTGACAGAATATAATGAGGGTACGTCCGGGTGGTGAGTTTTCTAAGTTAAAGGATTTTACACTATTTACAATAAATTTCTTAAGCTACGTGTTTTTTTATTAGTTAAAGAGCGGTACATATATATTACTTTAATAATTTTCTCGTTTTTCTACTTTCCTATAATAAGTTAATTATAAATCTTTATAAATATATATGTAGTTATAATTGAGTTTATATAAGTTTTGGAAGAAAGGCAAAGATGTTATCGGCAAGGTTTGTTTTATTTTTAATTCGATTTTAATATACATATATATACATATATATTAATCTAAGCCAACAATACATAAATTGATCTATGAAACTAGAGGAAGTTCAATGAGTGAACTTTTTGGTTATTAAGTGATCTTATGCAACTTAAGTTTAATTACCTAATTGCAAATGAGTTGTTATAAAGTTAGCTTCCCAAGCATGTTAGCTTGATTTCAAGTATTTATATTATATTCGGATTATATCCATATTACCTGATCATTACAATTGCTATTGAATATGTCAATATGATTGGCTGTTGCCCACAAGTCTGAGGGATATTCGGACCGTGTGGAGTGAGGAATGCGGATCAGTTAAACTAAATGTCTCCTGATCCAGCGAGGGTCGTGGCTTGGATCGACTTTGAGTCATCGAGCTAGCAAAGGCATGTCACATATGGTGATACGAGGAATTGACAGAATAATGTTGGATTTGTCGAATTGTTTGGTTGATAGGATGTTTATATAAATGTAATTATGTACCTTTGATTCTTATTTAAGCATAGTAGGCGAATGCTATTACTCGAATCTTTAACATAAGAGCTTGGGTTGGTAGCAAATTATAAGTGGAAGAACTACGTGTGGCTTGATCCATTGTTAAGGGTACGTAGGTAACCTAGAGTTCTAGGTGCAACCGCGAGGTTAAGTGATTAAAACGTAGTCTAGCTAAGTTATTTTGAAATCTAGTATTGTCCTGATGATATTCTAAGAACTTGAATGGAATTTGGTTGGCAGAGTATTTTATTTGAATTGTTGAGGCCTAAGGCCCAAGTGATATGATTCTTGATTTTATTGGTTATAATTTAATTCATGCTGGCAGTTGAGTTATATATATATATATATATATATATATATATTCATAAGTGCTTGTTTCACAGGTGGAAGTTTTGGGAAATGATCAATTTACAGGAGAGACTAAGTCGAATTTCGGCAGAAGTCAAACATGAGATAAGTTCGAATTTCGAATAGAAGGGCAATTTGGTGATTTGTGCCCGGCACCTGCCAGGTGTTGGACACGCACAGGGTTCGGCTCGGATTCCAAAGTGGAATTTGGGTCAGATCTTGTCACTCACTATTAGACCTGGCATTCGTGTCTGTGTTATCAGTGTTCGTGTCGTGTTCGTGTTAACCCGCTTTTCTTAACGGGTTGACACGACAACACGACACGATAAAAAAAACGGGTTGAAAATGCCCAACACGAACACGACCCGTTACAATTCGCGAATCACACGACACGACACGATTACGATTCACACGATAAGAATTTAAAAAAATTAAAAAATTAAAATAGAAATATTAAATAATTAAAAATCAACCAGTTCAAAAAAAATATTCATACAATCACAGGATCTGGAAGAGAGAGAGAGAGAGAGAGAGATGGAATAGGGGTATTTGCGCTACCACTCTCTTAATGAGTTTGAACCTTTCTTTGAGAGCTTGGGTTTGAAACCTCCAAAGTATGTTTCTCTTCTTCCTCATAAATTGATGCTCTTGATTGACGACGATTTGCTGCTGTATAATTATGGTAGAGGGAAATACGGAAAGAGAAGAAGAAATAGAAGAAGTGAAGAAAGAGAACAGTGGCTGCATAAATATGCTGGAGGAAAAGAAGAAAGTGAAGAAGAAAAAGCAAAGAAAATCGGGGGAATGGGGGAGGAAAAGAAGAAAGTGAAGAAGAAAGAAAAAAGTGGCATAATTATGCTGGAGGAAAAGAAGAAAGTGAAGAAGAAAAAGCAAAGAAAGTCGAGGGAATGGGGGAGGAAAAGACGAAAGAGAAGAAAGAGAAGGAAAAAGAGAGATAAATTTACAAAACTACCCCCGCTTAACGGGTTGATTCGTGTTTTCGCGAATTCACACGGAAACGACCCGTTAGCTTATCGTGTGGCTAACGGGTTACACGATAGCAACACGACACGATAACACGAACCCGAATACTGAATTTTTTTTTTACGAATTCGTGTCGTGTTATTCGTGTTTCGTATAATGTTGCCAGGTCTACTCACTATAGAATGACTCATAAGACTTTATCCATTTCTCTAAGGTCTTGTTTTGTAGGTCGGATTGGACTGACTTAGATTGGGCTTTAAGTATTGGCTGGTTTGAACTTGGAGTCGTGTCCTTTGTTTGGTATGACACTAAGCTTGGATCTAACTGGACTTCGAATTTTTTTTATATATTTTATATTTCATTATTCAATATTTAGAAAAAATAAATTTAAAAAAACAACACAAAAAATATGAAAGTCACATGAAGATACATTCTTAAGAATCATCCAAGAACCCAAACAAAGTCCAAACTAAAATGTTAACCTAAACTGTTAATGGCTCATACCATCACTGTGAGCCGAGCCTATTAGAGAACACCACGTGGCCATAGGGGGCAGCGTAACCCTTATCCTGACCCGATCAGATGTAGTGCCTCGGGTGTCGATAAAGGGCCTCCCAGCCAAGACCTCGCAGGACAAAATGTGAATAAGTACTCAGGCATTCGAACACCTACCCAACCACTATAGTGCCGTGTATGACCAGGAGGCACATTGATGATAAACAACCTAGCAATGGAAAGAGATCAGTTAATGTACTTCCCATCCAAAGCCAGGTGTCGCCTTACCCTTTGATCCTCGAAGAACATTTGGGTGATGGAGAAGGATCATTTAATGTACCTCCCATCCAAAGCCATGTGTCGATCCCTGTCAGATAGCGTGGTGATTAGAACAGGTCATTTAATGTACTCCAGTCCCACCAGAGGGAAGGGAGATAAATATCTCCTCCTCAAATATCTCTGTCTCTCCTTCTCCTCCTATAAATACCCTTTACCTACATTGGGATAAATGTATTAAATATTCACCTTGCAAACCCTACATTCATTTTCTCCACCTTTAAACCACTTCTGAATTAACCATTAGAGGGGGTTCAATTGGGATAAACCCCAGTTCGCTTCTATTCTGATAACTGTTCGAAGTGGGCAGGTCTCCTCCAGAAGGTATCTCAACTAGGGGATCAGGTGCAGGCCCTAACTTTAATCCAGGTTCAGGCTCATTCACTAAACGAGAAGGATACACGGTTTACATAAACAAATTATTGAAAATAACAAAGCAAAGTTATACTTCAAACTCAATCACAGACTCTATAATCACCAGGTTTATCACATACTCGTACATACCTGTACCCTTATTTAATTATAATGTTTTGAACACACGCACTTTTATTGAATCAGTAAATAAACTAAGTAATGAAATTCGGCATGAAATAGAGCCCGCTCTGGGAATGCTCTCAACTAGACCTATCCATTTTTTCTAAAGTCAATATTCATTAACAAGAATCATAGACTATTGGGCCTGAGGAAGTAACTCCAACACCTTCCAACATTATTCTCCATTTTTCCACGCCTACATTATTTTCAAAGATAGTACAGTGTGTGCTATAGTTTTCTGGTCCGCCATTATTCAACAGCTACAGAGTTTTCTAAGGGACCTTGGGATTCAATATTGAACCTCAAAAGGCTTCAGATACGTAGTAGGACAGAGCAGTAGGGGTTCCACACTAGACTCTGACACTTGCATTTATTTCACTATGCAATTCAACTTGGACGTTGACACAGTATATGCAGACATATGTTGTAGAGAAAAACCCTCATCCAACGGGTGCTATCTTCGTTACAATTTTTTTTTTTTCCATTTGTGGTCCATATATGTTAAGATTTAGGAAACTTGGATCATATTTCTGTAGAACCAATGAAGGAAGGATCATCTAAAATCTTTCCATCAAATTGAGAGATACTAGTAATCATAAAGTAACATGTTTAGGTAACTGATATCAGAACCTTAAGCGAACTCTCAATGTATGGTCAAAAGAAAAAAGAAAAGAAATACTCCCTCAACTTTTGATACATCAATATATATCAGTATATTATATACACACACGCTTTGATGTGAAAATATGTCTTCTAATTGTTCTCTTTCTAGTTCTGCACCATTTGCTTCTGCTGCTCTTGCCCATGTCCCTAGTCATTGCGCTTTAATTTTCACTACAAACATGCATGTATAGCTAAGAATTGTTCTCTTCCTATATACCTAAAGTATGAACTTAAGTCATTAGTTATGTTGATTATTTTTGTATGAATTTGTGGTTCATATTTATAGTCTGGAAACACAAATAATCGGACTCTAAATCTAATTACATGAACGTGTAGTGCATAAGACTTCAAATCTCAAATTTATAATTTCGTGTAGAGTCAGATAGTCCGACAAGAGAATAGTGGTGGAAACAAATTAGAAAAGCATTAATGTTGGATTGTGGAAATGATGAGACGATGTCGATGGGAGATGGAGCCCTTTCCCTCGAATCCCATGCCCCTCAATACTCATCCCTCCAAGGCAGCTATATCTATAAGCCCTATATATATAAGTACATGGTGATGTATGCCATGCCATGTAGTACACTGAAAAGTGAATAAACGTAAAACGCACAGTCTGAAACAGTGGGAGGGAGGGAGGGAGTGATGGAGATACATTGAGGTCAGTTGTCCGTACGTACCTGCTTTCCAACTTATATCAAGATTTGTTTACCTACTGTGTCTGCACGATGCAAACAATGACGTATACAATACGCTACCAAGCCAAGCTACTCTCCTCCTTAATTAGGGGAATGGCTACCAAGTACTTGACACACAACATGTACACACAGAGAAAGAGAGAGAGGGAGAGAGAGAGAGAGAGAGAGAGAGAGAGAGATAGCATAAAAATAAAGCCTACAAAAGTGGGTGAGGTAAAGGGACAAGATTTCCTGTTATAGGGGTCTAAAGACTAAAACAACAGTACCAGCTGCTTAGTCGGTAGGACCAAACACTCAGCTAACCATTTCAAAAGGATGACATAACAAAATCCCTAACATCCTCTCCTCTCCCCCCCCCCCCTCTTTTTTTTTGCCCTTTACTTTCTTTTTCTTTTTCTTTCTTTCTTTCTCTTTCTTTCTTGCCTCGACTCAGCTCAACTTCTGCTTAATATCCCTTTTTTTTAAGGGAATTTATAAGGTTTTCTTGGCATTTGATTTGACAATTTGAGATAGCAGCAAGCAAGCGCTATATAACTCTATTTCATTTCATTTTTTCATGGTCCACTTCTTTTTCTAACCCTTTTAATAATCACCTCCAACCCTAAAGCCAGAAGACAATTTGAAATTGAAAAGCTTTCTCTCTGCTCAAAACTTTTCAACTTTCTTCTATTGGCTTCCAACATTGCTTTTACTTGTAGAAGCATCTGATTGTTTTTTAAAGTCCTCTCTCTCTCTCTCTCTCTCTCTCTCTCTCTCTCTCCACCACATTTCTCAGAACAAACACACACACACACACAATTGTGCATTGAATTGCCCATGTTCCCTGCTCTCACCACCTTTTGCTCATCAATACCCTCAAAACCAAAGTAGTACCCCATCTTCACCAAACCCTCTTTAATATCACTAATATCTGATCTCTCTCTATTCTAGCTGGTTTCATTTCCAGCAAGCTAGCATGGCTTCAAGTAGACGACCTGTAATTCTGCTCGTATGCCTTTTCTTGACGTTCATCTTCACTAATCTTGGCAACTGCCATGCCTCAAGAACCGCCCAAGTCTTCAAGCTCAAGCCAAAGTACCAGCATTCAGGCCACTATTTGGGGTTCTTGCCAAGAAGGATACCTATTCCGGCTTCTGGACCCTCAAGGAAGCACAATGATATCGGCTTAAGAAGTTCGAGATCACCCTGATCAATATTGCCACACCAGTTTAATTTTTGACAAAAGGTGATCACCTGGGTTCTTCTTTGTTTCATCTTAATTAATTTTTTCTTTCTTTAATTTTCTTCACAACAAACATGAAGATTTGGTCGACAATGTACATGGAATTGTCAAAGGGTAATTAATATTTTTGGGCTGTTTTGATATGACAATGTTTTTAATTAGTTTGTTCAGGTTTGGTTTCTGAGATCTCCTATCAATGTATACTAGGAGAAAGACTGTTTGGTTTTATCTTCTTCTTCTCTTTTTTTTGGGTGTGCTTGAGCAGTAGACAATCAACAGCTTCACAGGAGCTCTAATTACTGATATGATATATTTTTAATGTTATCTTCTGTATATTATACTCAAAAGATACATAGTTTCTACATGGAGAAGCTTCCTATGTCATTTCAAATATAATTTGTTTTTTTTTTCTTTTTTCCCACCCTATTTACAATCCCTTTGGTGAAATAATGAAAGTAATTGGTAGGTAATTATGCAGATTTCAATGGTGGAGTAATGGAGTGGAATTGTCACCGCCCATTTGTACTATAATTGCGAATTTGATAGAGTAGTTGTATATCCAACAGAATCACGTAATTTTAATTATGATGAAATTTTAACTATAATGAAAGGTATGTTGAATGATTAAAGAAGAAACAACTACCCAATCAGAGAGGTTATTTAAGCTTTTTTGAGAAAAGAAAGAATTTGAAGTACTAGTCTCACTCACTCAGCATGGCGTTGGCGACAAATAAAAGTGAAATGACCCCTAAAACTAAAGAAGACACGACATCATGTCATAGCTCTATTTAATTTTTCTTTATCTTCCATACAGGGTAATGCACAGGGTCCTAAGTAAAGCTAGAGGCATCAAACTATGAAACATTGAAAAAGTTTAAAAGTACCTTAGGCATGTTTATCAATCTATAATGGGAATCAAAATAAGGAGTTCAATTTCGATTATGAATTACTCCTTTATTACCTCAAATAGCGGAATGAAAAAGTAAGCGAGAGTCCACACAAAATTCAGAATTTAACTCTTGATTTTAGGCTTCGTTTGGTTAATGGGAAAAGAGACTTGAGGATAAGAAATCAATTGTTTTTTCATATTTGGTAAGTCCATGCATAGGAAATAGTTGTCTGGCACATGAGAAAGTAGAGGGAAAGTGAAGTCTTCCTTCTCAACTTGGGTTTTGTTTTTCCTCCTCATGAGAAAATTTGAGAAAATGAGCCAATATTTTTCATGACCATTTTGTCCCCATTAACAATTTAGAATTACAATGTATCATTAAATGCATTCTTTTTTTATTGGGCTTCTTAGATATATGTCCATTTTCATCAAGATGAAATGAATGCAGTCCACATGCTTTCCTTTTCAATTGCACTCCATTCTTACCAAGTAATCAATTAGTATGTCTATAATTTTTAAAGAATTTACAATATATGCCATTGTCATAAAAAGGAATTATATGAAAACAGTTTTCCTAGAATTTGGTGTTTCTATGTATGTGTGTGTGTTTCCTTATATGACATTTCCTCTTATATATATATAGGTAAAAAAAAATTTTCTTGAGTTTTCTTAAGTAATTTTTTCTAGAGTTTCATATATATACATACATACTTGCCTTCCAGGTAATAGGTTTTTTTTTAAATTTATTTATTTATTTATTTTTTTTTGTTGTTGTGGTTTTCCAAAGCAATTTTGTATGGAGTTTTATCTCAATATGAGTTTTAAGATCCATAACCAAGGCACTATATGAGTTCAATTACCTGGGCTATGTGGTATAACTACCTATACTAGAGGTAACTTATGGATTTAATTACCTAGACTAGAGGTAATTTTTGGGTTTAATTACATGCACAAGAGGTGTATGCATAGGTACCTTACCTATTATTAATGTATGAAGTTTCCATGAACTCTCGTTACAAATTTTAAGGTAGGTATACCTTGGGAAATTTTCAAAATTAAATTAAATTCAAATCAAATATGATAATTAATGTCCTACAAATCAATAACTTACCGATTATACAAATCCATAATTTACCTTATTTATGTTTTGAGGGCATAATTGGAACAAAAAAATAAATAATTAAATAATTAAATAAAAGTAAACATCAATAAATTGAAAAAGGCATGGAATCTTAGGTGGTGCAAAAGTCAAAGGACTTGGATCAATAACAATTTCTGTGTGGATCACACCCAAAATCTCTTATCATAATTGGACTTATACCAAAATTTCTATTTTTTATTTGATTTAATATGGGGATAACTGGAAAATTATACGAACTTTATTTTCCATTCATACTCAAAACAAACATGGGAAAGGAAATAAAGTGAAATCTCCTAGTTACTTTCCCCGGTATTACCAAATGTGGGAAATGAATCTTCCATTTCCATTCCTTAAGAAAAGACATGGAAAGTGATTTCCCCTCAAATCCGTTCGTGAATCAAACGGGGCCTTAGAGGAATTTGACTCTTTTTTGAGTGGTAGGTAGTATTCAAAATCAAGAATCCATCTTTTTTACTCATTATATTCTCACACAAATTTTAAAATTCCAAATTTGTCATCCATTTGAACCTAACAATTTATCTATAACAAGTGCATTTTAGTAATCAAACTAGTTTTAATTCCGACTCATGAGAATTTAGTAAACAACTTATAAGGAATCAATACAATTCCTACCCCAATTCGACTCCTCCTAACCCGATTACGGATTAGTAAACATGTTGAGAAACAATAATTTAGAATCACGAGGTAAAAGGATAATAAACTTATAATTTAAATAAAAATTTAAAGCAAAATAAACTTATCATTTAAATAGTAAACTTATCATATTTTTCTCTTTTCTCCCATCAATGGCTGCCTCACATCATGACATCTTCAAATTTCTAGTATTTCTAGTATTTCTTATTTAATACAAAACGAGATAAAAACATTATACATATTTTTCAGTCGAAATCAAGATTCTTTTTCTTTTAATAATGAGAGAAATACCACTGCCACAGTGCCATATAAGGTTCAAAATTAAGTGTTGAATAATATGCAACAAAAGATAAGCTTATAATGTTATTTTTCTTCATGGGTGTATTGACAGATTGTTCAATAATGTTTTGGAATAATCCATAATCGTCTACTTTGTAATTTGATGCATGCGCATGTATTGATGAACAATTTCGAATTATAACCAATTTAATTCACATATAATGAGGAAATACGAGGAATAGGTATCATCTTTCTACTTATGGTGTGCAATCATTTTAAGGATAAGAAAATGAATTTTCGTAATGGATAGCAAATTATAACAAGTGCAAGAGCAAAAGAGATACTCGAAAAAAAAGGAAAAGAAGGCTACTCAATGTTAGCACCATAATATATATGTGGGTGTGTTGATGGATTTAGAGTTGTGTTATAATTTGTGGCTTCATTGGATTCTATTGAAATCTGGAATTCATGAGGGATTTGATGATTTTTTTTGTTTGGCCATGCATGTGTATACATTGATATGTATTATTATGATTTTGATGATTTCTGTTTGTATACCATGTTTTGTGGTGTATTAATTCATCATTGTCCTCCTCATTTCAAGTTATGTTATCGGCTCGTTGCTTCTTCAACAATGAAAAATAATTACCATGGATGTACATAATGTATTACCTAATTTATAAAATGACAGGTATACCTTAGTTGGTTGAACTCGTCGACCTACACTCATACAGGTAGAGGTTCGAAATCCGTTATATTAAAAATCATAAATCGAATTACAAGGTTATAAATCCAAATCACACTCAACACTATCCTTAAAAAAGGTGTCCTAAACAAAGATTAGCATGGACCCCTTACTAAAATCTCTGTCTCTATCTATCATCCTGCCTCACACTAAAATTAATAAGAAAGAAAAAAAAAATTCCTTTTGGAAACTCATTTGACTGTACTAAAATAGTAGCTGCAGTTTGTTCCCTGTTTCATGCCAAAAAGTAAGCTAAAAAGCCGAAAGCTTCAAAAAATAACTTTTTTTTCCCCCTTGTGACTGAAAAAGTTACTCAATGACTTTACAGGGCATAACAATAATTAGGCAAACACTAAAAATGTGGGGGCCAAAATTTACTGTCAAAAATCGATATCAGATTAGAACAATCCAAGAAATTATGCATCATATAAAAATGTCACTAATCTCTAATCATGAGCCTCCAAACTTAAGACGCTTTGCTTTTACCACGTTTGTCGTTTAAAGAAGGTGAATAATGAACCCATTTGATTGCAAATTTAAGGTTTAAAATTAGCTTGATCTATTTTAAACAACTTTAGGAGGTGATGTAATGCCAATACATAACACTATGCTTTGCACAATTCAAGGGGAGGCCCACGATTTGACACAATAAATACTGTTATTCCCTCGATATGATCAAGTGAGTTTTTAGTGGCTATTGATAACAACAAAGTAGGGTAGAGTGTGTTGAAGGTCCCACAGCTAATTATAAATGGCTACAATTGCAGTGGATTCTTTTTTGGTTTTAGAAAAATTTTAACGCACTAAGAACCGATTAGAAAATTTTCCTCGGTTTTATGTGCGTAATTGTATAATATGTCATACTAAAATGAGTCTATTAATGAAAAGCCCTATATTTTGCGATTGCAAGTGCTCTGGACGGGGCTTTTTGTTTGGTTTTGGGCTTTAGTTGTATTTGGAGTGGGCCTCTGGGCTAGGTGCTCTGGATGGGGATGTTTCTTCTTTTTTGTTTTTGGGTTTTTGTTTTCGGAGTTAGGGGTTTCATCCTCTGCGTGTCTTTTTGTGTTTCTAGTGTTGTACCTTGCTTAGGCTGTACCGTGTTGTTCCCTTTATGGGTTTAATGAAGTGCTTCATTTCGAACAACCAAAAAACCAGTGAAGTGCGTACAGATTAGATGAAAAAAGGTATACGGATTGTTTATAGGTTCAGGGTATAGCTATTGCATCTAGTGAGAATAATTGAATTTTTTTTTTCGAAATGCTTTTTGTGAGTAATTATCAATTCATACTGAGGTAAAATGAACAATTCAAATTCAAAATAACAGTTGGGTCCCAAAAGTAAATTGATGAATCCTAAAAGAATTTTCCTTTCTCAACGTTATAATCAAAGGCGACACCTAATATTGTTTCCTCCATCTGTGCAGTTGTGTGAAATCTTAAAATTTGGTGATTTCCTTAAAACGGAGGGCTAATGGAATTCACATGGTAAGAATTTTATCAGTTGTTCATATTGATGATTGTGCTGTATAAACCTAATTTTTTTCAATGACAAAGGAGCTGAAATCCTGTAAGCCCCATTTTTCATGTATCCTTGGTCCTGTGGATAATATTTTGACACCTATCCCTCTAATTTAACTTTATTGTGAGGCGTCATGCTCAGTTGGTTGAGCTCTTTCACCTCCCCTCATGTGGGCAAAGGTTCAAGACCCCTAGGCACCTATTGCTTGTACTTTAAAAATAAAAAAAAACCTTTGTTCTGAGGCATAAAAAGAAGAAACCCATATAGGCTTTTGCTTGCATAATCAACATATTGTCTTAGAAGTTATGAGTTAAACAAAAAAGAACCAAGAAAAACAAAGAAAGCAAGAAACAAACCAGGCCCTGCTGCTTTGGCAAAACTGTTTGTGATTTCCCTCGGATGACGATATTGTAGCAGCAAAGCAAGAAAATTAATCCTTTCTGCAGCAGGTTTCACACATCTCATTCCCTCTTAAGAACAAATGGATTGTCTGGTCCTTGATATGCTTCCGAGCTGAACCATATCTTGATCTTGACCATGCAGAATACAATACCTCTGCACTTTCTGTGAAAAAACATTACTGCTAAGGTCAAGAAATCGCAAATTATTTGCCATACCAATGGCAGTTGAAAGCAAATAAACTGGAACTCAGCAGACAAGGATTTTCTTTGGCATATGCTTACGCAGCTGTCATCAACACCAGATGCAGCAGCTTCAACTATAACTTCCTCATCTTCACTATCACCAAGTTCAAGCTGAGTTGCTGAACCCTGTTGAGCAGGATTAACTTCCTTGGATACCGATACCGCCAGAGAAGATTCAGATATACTAAGATTGGCATTATCAGCAAGATTGAGCTCCTCAAGAAAATTATTACCTGCTTAAAATATCAAACCAACAATTCATAAGTTCATTTCTAAGTACTAGTATATTGAGTACTAAATTGGCCTAGCATGTGAACCTGATTCGAATTACTCCAGCAACTCCAAGCTCACACCTCTGAAGGACCAAAACTTTCAGAGAACAATGTGAATTTGAAAGCATTGACGATAACATATTGCTACCCTGTGTTCATAGTTGAGGGACTTCAGTCAGGCTAGTATAGCAAAATCCTCAAGCAAAACTAAGTACAAAGCAGAGACTCTTGGTTGGGTAGGATTTCAGCAAGAAACTCCCTCATAACAGAAGGCTCTTTCTCAAGTCAAAATAGCAAAAAGACAAAATGGCAACAACATTCTATTGAGAGCAGGGAACATTGCATAGTAATCAGGCTTTTTAACAGCCAGTTCAAGTTTATTGTTGAATATTTATATATTCGATGCATAGCCTTTACATTTGGGTTCACTCTTTCACGCAGAATTTACTTGTGGTATTAGAAGGCAAAGGTAGACCACTAGAGGCTTCAAGAACAAGCAAGGGCAGATTTTCACAAGAGACAAGTATGCATATGTGAACATGTCTGTAATTAGTGGCCTGGCTTGCAATTGAAGTCACATTTGCTCTCTTGCTTTGTCTTATTGACCCGTCTGTTGTATTTCTGGCTCTTGAAGGCTTTCCAATCCTTGTCCTTTAAGGATTCCAATAGGAATTGGTACGCCTTGAGCACTTCAAAGGAAAGATATGCCTCTCTTATTGGCTATATTTACCGAAGATTTCTCTCTTCTTTAGGTTTTTTTTTTTTCGGTATTTTTTCGGTGCTTTCACTGTATTTGATATGTGGGTCTGATAAAGTGCAACAAACATAATGCATAATGGAAGGCTACAAGAGAGGGGAATGGACTAAGAATCTGATGTAGCTTCAATTAAACAACCTCAAGAATATCAGGGCAACACGTCTAAATGCAATTTTGAATTCCATTAACTAGATCAGCTATTGATTGAGACAACTTAAATGCATCTGTATGCAGACTAAATTCACAGGCATCGGAGCTATAAAACAAACACATCTACTACTTTTATGTTCAACTCCCATACTTATCATATGATTCCCATTTTCAGACACATATCATCATTGGCTACCTGAACATATTATGTAAAACAATGTCTGGTAGAAGGTGGTATGACCACAAATTATGAAACCACGTTATCTTTTGTAAAAAAAGGAAAAAAAAACACAATTATTTGCTTTCTCCAGCAATATACAGGGTTGCAAGCAAGTCGCAAGAGAAACCAGCAACACTACAAACACAACAGGTAAAAGAATTAGCAAGATACCAAGACAAAAGAACAAACCTCTTGCATAATAGGGTTTCCTGAAAGGTTCAGCTCAAGAATGTCACAAATCATAGATGAATCAGTGCTTAGTTTGAGAACATAAATAAATGTCACTCCGCAATAAGATAAGTCAAGTTCTACAAGATCTTCAGTCCCATTGAACAGTGACTCAGTCAATATTAATGCCCATCCTGCAAAAGAATAAATAGATGAACAAAATTAAATAATAGCAGCTGGAGAAATAAGCCGAGTGGCTTTCAAATTCCAAAAGTAAGTTCTAAAAATGATAGAGTTCACTCACAACTCCAATTCCAGTTTCCCCAAGCATCAATACTAATAAGGACAAGGTTTTAGCAATGTGGCAAAGGCTATCAACTGCAATCTAGCTTCAAACCGTTCAGATTTAAGTTTGAAAATCTACAATAAGCGACTGCAATATAATATAGTTACACCAGTTTAAATAGAATATAGTCACACCCCGAAAAAAGGTTTACTGAAGTATAAACCTTTTCAGAGAACCAGGCTTGAGAAGTAAAGTAGCAATGACACTTCCAGAAATTGGGTTATATCATGTGAAAGAATAATAATTTTTATTTATTTATTGAGAACTCAAATAAAATTCAAAAAAACATAAGAACATCGATTCTTGTACAGATTTGTCAGATACAGAATACACCTTAGTTGCCTAACTCCAAGTTGTTTGTGTGTCGACTAAACCCATAACGTAACGGCAAGAAAAGAATACCCTCAGATTCTCTTGTAATTACTGCAAAAAGATTCAGTCTATAAGCCCCAAGTTGTTAGTGTGTCCACTAGTTGAAAATGCAGTTTTGTTCTAGTACACAAAATTGTATTTACAGGCTTCTTTTGCTCTACCATCCCCAACAAACCACCAGTGATAGTGATATATACAACTATCTTCAAGTTCTCAATCCTGTTGTGGGCGCCCTTCTCTCCCGGGGCATTTTCTTTGACATCGAATCTTCAACATCCTTCAGCTGGTAATAATGCGGAGCTATTTCCACTAACCACTCTGGCTTTAATTCTGTTACCTGTCTCATATATTCCTTGGTTGTAAGTACCAATTCATGGTATATAACCCATCTCGGAAGCACCTGTGACAGCCCTGAGCTGGGATGTATATGGACAGTCTGTGGATGTTTGACTGTTCTATAAGATCCATTCTTCTGAAGCTTTGCGGAATGAGGGAAGAAGCCAGATGTAATGGCCTTCTTTATGGTCTCGTAATCACTGAGATTTGAGACCAGCTCAATCTCAACCCTCTCCAAGAGTCCCTCAAGCTGGTCTCTAATATCTCTAGCACGCTTCATGCTCCTCACTTGTATATAGTTTTCATAACACCACTGGGTTGAGAAGTTGGTCTCTTTCCATGAGTTATAGACCTTGAGCAATGCAATGTGATCTCCCACATTCCCGGTGTGAAAATTCAAACGTGCATTGTCAGCATGGACTTGTTTGTCCTTGGGACGGTAAAAGATGGAATTACCAATGGAAAGCATGGCAGCAATGGAAATGACTTCATCTGAACACTTGTACTTATCAGAAGCAACTATCATCTTAGATAGCATGGGATCAAGAGGAAACTCCGCCATCCTTCTACCGACTTTAGTCAACTCACCCACTTTATTTAATGCACTTAGTGCAAATAACAGTTCCAGGGCTTTTAGTAATGCTTCAGATGGCGGAGGGTCCATAAAATCAAAATGCAATAAGTCATGAATACCAAGGCTCTTCAGTGTAAGCACAACATTTGCAAGATTAGTTCTTTGTACTTCTGGTACTGTGTTATCATCTAAATCATTGTAATAATTGTAGGCAGTATATAACCGGAAGCACTTTCCAGGACCCGTTCGACCAGATCGACCTGCCCTCTGCATTGCTGATGCCTTTGAGATGGGAGTAACTAGCAATGACTCCATTCCAGTCCTTGGGTTATACGACTTCATCTTGCAAAACCCTGGGTCAATAACATATTTGATCCCATCAATGGTCAACGAAGTTTCAGCTATATTTGTGGCAAGGACAACCTTCCTTGCTCCATCAGGTGTGGCTTCAAAAATTTTTGCCTGCAGCTCAGTAGGTAGGTTTGCATATATGGGGCAAATAATCAGCTCAGCAATTTTTGTCCCTAGGCCCCGTGTTCTGTGCTTCAATATTTCTTCCGCTGTTTCAATCTCTTCCTGACCAGTGAGGAATACCAATATATCTCCAGGTGGTTGCGTCACATGGATTTGAAGTGCAGTGACAATTGCTGCATCTAAGTAATCAGCTTCTGGTGCTTTCGTATAATGGATATCAACAGGATACCGCCTCCCTGGAATTTTGAAAATTGGAGCAGAATCAAAATAATCACTAAACTTTTCAGCATCAAGCGTTGCACTTGAGATAAGCAGTTTGAGATCCGGTCTAAATCGAGCAATATCTTTCACTAGTCCAAATAGAATATCAGTCGAGAGTGTTCGTTCATGGGCCTCGTCCACCATCACCACACTGTAACTCGCCAGATCTGGTTCACCAAGGAATTCTCGCAACAACATTCCATCTGTCATATATTTCAAAACAGTCTTTTTGGATGTGCAATCCTCAAAACGAATAGAATAACCAACCTCGTGCCCAAGTTTGACCCCCATTTCTTGAGAAACCCTTGCAGCAACACTCATAGCAGCAACTCGCCGTGGCTGTGTGCACCCAATCTTTCCACACTTTGTGTATCCAGCCTCGTGAAGATATTGGGGTATCTGCGTAGTTTTTCCAGAACCAGTTTCACCAACAATAACCAGAACCTGATGATTTTCAACAGCTTCAAGCAATTTATCACGGTAGGTGTAGATGGGTAGTGTTTTTCTGTCATCATGGAGCTTCTCTAAGCCCAATTTCGCCTTCGACCCAAGTAACTCAGAGGGTTGCCCGTCATCATCAAACTCATCACCATCCATCACTGATGCCTTGATAAAATCAATCTGATCCTCAAATACAAATTGATACTCATCAGATATTTGTTTTTTGTTTTTTGAACCAAATTTCAGCGTTGCTTTTCCAATTTGGTGATCCTCCCAAGCTTCCTGTTCTGCAAATGGGTTCATTTTATCCCCAGCACTGAGGTCCCTGTATCGTTGCACAGCCACAGAAAATCTCTTTTCCTGATTAACACCACCCTCCTCATCGTACGCATCTGGCATCCTGTACTCAGTGGTATCCTCAACTTCATCTGACCTCTTCACCAGCTCGTATATTTGTTTCTTGTAGCTTAGTTCACTATATTCTGCTTCAGTGAGCTTCACGCCATCAAATAAGTATTGCTCATCCTCTATATCGTCTCTGATTTCCTCCAATTTCTTTTGCTCCCTCTTTTTGAGATATTCTTGTCTTGAAACTTTTCTTAAATCTTCGAGGTCATTCCGCTCCAATGCATTGCTTCTCCGAATAGCCTCCTCTTCTTCCTTTTGTGTTAATTTTCTCTCCGTTAACTTTCTTGTAGCTGCTGTATCCCGTTGCCTTATATTCTGCTCCAATTGCTCCCTCTCTCTTTGATCACGCAATCTTTCCTCTTCTGACTCTGAACCATCATCGTCATCTGGGGAATAAGTTCGTCTTTTTACTCGTCTCACTTGTCCCTCTTGTGCAATCACCTCATCATCTTCATCTTCTGGACTCAAGACCTTCTTCCTGAATCGTTTCTTATGGGAATCAGCTTTCCTGTACTTGGAAACATCCTGGACAGAAGATGTATCGCCATCATTGTCATCTTCGTCATCTGCATCCAAGAGAGAATATGTCTTCTGCTTCTTCACCAACATGGCAGCTTCCCTCTCTTGTTTCTGATATAGATTCAAACCAGATTCTTTACGGGGCACTCTTGCGAAGATGTCTTCAGCAAATGCACTTGTTTCGGCGGAAGATGACAACCCAAATTCTAATTCTACAAGCTTGCCTGCAACATCAGCCGGTGATTTTGCCTGTTTGGTTAATCCAATAATGTACTGAACAACAGTGGGCTGAGAATATCCGAGCAACGTCATCAATTTATCGGATACCCATGTATTCAGATTGCTCTCGCTCCCCATTTTTTTATTTTGTTTGGCTGAGAGAAAAAGGGATTGATTGGTCTTCCGAAAGAAAGGCTCTGTGTGAGCTTCGAGCTTCGTGTGGACAGTGCGGCTACTTCCGAGACCACTGTAAACGGCCGGAGTTGACAGTTCGCCGTGCGTTCAATACACGGGGACGACACGGGAAAGAGAGAAAGGAAATTTTAAGAGATTGGACGGAGGAGAGGAGAGAGAGAAATATATAGGACGGGCTTTCCTTACTTTTTACATTCCGTGAAAGAAGAGGAATTGAGACAATCTAATTTGAAAAAGGAGTTCAAATCCAAAACATCAATACAATAGGATGAGCCAAACATACCTAATTTTATGAAAAATTGTTCAACGCATCAGCAACCCATTGAAGAGCAGCCCAGCAATCTTCATAAGCAATTGGAAGTGGGTTCTCTGGGGCAACTTGGTGGTCGAAACAGGCAGATTTACATAAACCAACTTGGGCTGCTCAAAGTGTTAGGGTTAGGATGAAACCGACTTTCCAAACAGACAGATTCAGGAATTCACAGATTTAAATAAATAACAGATATGTAAGAAAATAACATAAAGACAAAACATTCGAAAATAGGCGAGAAATATCAGAATAGATGTGTTAAAAAACAACAAAGAGCACTTTCCAAACAGAGATCGTATTTGCGCAATCTTTTGCCTCCTCTGATTAGGAAATGGGTGTTTTTGAAAAATGCCAAAAGCAAGATAAATATTTTAAAAGAAGCCAAATATTTTGTATTTGGACAATAATGCCCTTATTTATTTTTGGATTGCCTAAGAATCTTTTTTCTGCTTTTCAGATGATGCCAAAGGATTGTTGCTTGATGCTTGCCGTATGGAGCTAGGGTTTAGGGAGCTAAAAACTTGCTTTGATAGTTCTTGGACTGTTGTTGCATATGCTATTATGTTGCTGGGATGATCTCTTCACGTGAAAATGAAGTTGATGTTGCTTGGCTTTACATGGTCTTCTTGTGTTTGCTGCTATGGCTTTATCATGCTTCCATCATGTTGTCTGTATTGTGTAGTTCTTCTTCTCTTAAGCTATTCCAGTATGAGTTGTCGTTGCCTTATGTTTCAATTTGTTTTACTATCTGGCTATAGATTTCATCAAAAACTTTTGCTCCTATCGTGCTTATCCTGAATTTATGTGTGTCATCTGGTCTCTTGGATATAGTCTTTGAATAAATCTTGCTAAGTTGGATTGGTGAAGGAGGTTCAGACGATCATCATTGAATAATTGTTGCTCAGCTATTATTGCTCCTCCATGTTTTTGAATGTCCTGCTTGGTAGGGAACCCTATCTTTCCTGATTCTGCCCGGACTAAGAAGTTCATTATAAGAAATAATAATATTATGTTGTGCTATGTCTGGGAAAATACTATCCTTAAACCATTCCGGGGTATGCTAGTGAAATCTAATTTTACGCTCTTCCATAGAGGAATATAAAGACTTATGACTTCTTTTAATTTTGAGGAAAATGAATCTAAATGATCACTATTTTCAATATGAAGTTGACCTAAATAGGCATATTTAGGGGTGTATTCAATTTAGATTTTAAAATATTTTAAAGAAGTTTAAAAGTTTAGGTATATTCAATCACAATTTTATAAAAGTCTATTCAATTCTGGGTGTATTCCATTCTGAATTTTTAAACTCCATTAAAATTTAGATGTATTCAATTACGACTTTAAAAAACTTCATAAAAGTTTGGGTGTATTCAAAAACTCATTGATTTTAAAGGAAATACAAAGAGTGGTGGATTTCGTTTGATAATAGACTAATTTTAGGCCATGACAAATTTTTGCATCCCCCCAGAGATTTTGATAGGTATATTATTTTTATTCTCAAGATATGATTTTACCACTTCTACTACCACCATTTTATCATGACTATCATCATAGCCGTAGCCGCCATCACCACCACAATCACAGTCATCGTTATCGTCTTCGCCGCCGCCCACCACCACCATCATCGCCGCCACCCCCTAGCACCCCCACCACCGCCACCGCCACCTCCACCACCACCAATCTCAGCCCCCATTACCAGCCCCACCATCACCCTCACCGTCACCACTACTACCGCTAGCACCATTACCATCACTGCCACCACTACCACCTCCACCACCCTTACCCCTACCCCTACCACCACTACCACCCTCACGATCAGCCTCACCGCCACCGCCGCCACCTCTACCACCTCACTCCCACCACCACCATCACTATCACCCCCACCTTCTCCACCACCTCACCGCCGCCCCACCACCACTACCTCCCCCACAAATCACCATCGCCACTGCCATTGCCATCCCCACCATTGGCATCACTACCACCGTCATCGCTATAAACTCCATTAAAATCAATAATAAAATTCTAACAAACTCAATTAAAATCTACACACGAATTCGGTCAAAATCTATGTGGAGTTTGTAGAATTCAGTCAAACTCAATTAAATTCAATTAACCTCCATCAACTTTATAACTCTTTTAAAATTATTTAAAATCTAAATTGAATACACCTTCCTTAGGAATTCACATATTTAAATAAATAACATATATGTAACAAAATAACATAAAGACAAAACATTCGAAAATCGGCGAGAAATATCAGAATAGATGTGTAAAAAAACAACAAAGAGCACTTTCCAAATAGAGATCGTATTTCTGCAATCTTTTGCCTTCTCTGATTAGGAAATGGGTGTTTTTGAAAAATGCCAAAAGCAAGAGAAATATTTTAAAAGAAGCCAAAATATTTTGTACTTGGACAATAATGCCCTTATTTATTTTTGGATTGCCTAAGGAATCCTTTTTCTGCTTTTCAGATGATGCCAAAGGATTGTTGCTTGATGCTTGCTGTATGGAGCTAAAAACTTGCTTTAATAGTTTTTGGATTGATGTTGCATTTGCTAATATGTTGCTGGGATGATCTCTTCACGTGAAAATGAAGTTGATGATGCTTGGCTTTACATGGTCTTCTTGTGTTTGCTGCTATGGCTTTATCATGTTTCCATCATGTTGTCTATATTGTATAGGTCTTCTTCTCCTAAGCGTCTCGATTGAGCGGTCGGATCGCTCTCGATCACATGATCGGACGGTCACTAGTTTATCTAACCCTAAACGCAATAATTCGGAGTATTCTAGACTTCAAATTTTGAAATCCGTGAGTTCCCACACGATCTTAGAGTTATAGAGAATAAAATATCGTCTAATAGGCGTAAATCTGTTCAACTGTCATATGACAATCAAATTTGAATCCGAGCATACCGTCGCGCTTGGGACTACATGGGGATCAAATCTGAACACAATGGGCCACCACACCATGGCCTACACGCCACCACAAGTGCTGGCAGGGCGTGGGTAGCTGAAAAAATTCTGGCGACAGAAAAATTCTCGAAACACCCTACAATACCTCCACCAATATATTCAGACTAACAAGGGGAACACTTTTTGTTCTTGGACCATGGCCAAAACGTGACTGGAGCTAGGTGAAATCACGGCCAAACCACCGGCTTAATATGGGTATAATGAATGATTTGTAAAACCTCAAAATCGATCTACAATGATGACAGGATTTTAGCCACCTACAAAATAGAGGTTAAAACTCTATATATATATACTTGCAATAGAACAAGGCTATTAATAGTATAGCAAAGGTAAATAAAAGGTCATTCCCACGAAGACTGAAGTCAATTGAAAAGATATACTAAATACTTGACTTGTAAATCAATGAATTATTATTTTTGGATTCAATGCGAATAAAATAAAACACAACTTGGAAAGAAAGTTTTGAAGGATTATTAATTGGTTGAGAAAATTAGGAAGATAAGACACTAAGGCTAGGCGTCCACCACAAGCAATCCAATATAGCACTTATGTTCATTCATCCATTAAGAGGTCATTTTAGATTGAAGATTGGTTACCTTACGTTTATTCTCCCTATGGCCTTTAGGCTAGAATAATTCATACAACATGCAATCTCCTTATGGCATTTAGGCTAGATATAAATTTGAAGAGTACGATGAGCACAAGTAACCAAATCAATCATGTAATTCCTATAGCATGGCATTTACCCTAAGTAATCACACCTTTTAATTGCAAGAAGCATACTCAAAATCAGTGTGGCATTCACTCAATTTTGCACCATATAACTTAGTCATATACCACAATGGTGATCAAGCATCAAAGCACATAACCGGTATAACACTCGGCAATTAAAAGTTCAAACACAAAATCACATTAATGGATAAATAAACATACAATACTATATCATCATGCTAAGGCTTAACCCCGCCCTAGATTAAAGTTTAGTTACACATGAACATAACTAAAAACACAGAAAATAATATCATAAGAATGAAAGAAGAAACCCTGAAAATACAACGTCGCACACACATGCCTAGCGCCGTGTTCTCCTCTTGATGAACGGGTCGTCAAGTCCTCTTTTCTGACCTAGGCTTTTCTTTTTATATGATCTCTCTACCTTTTCCAAGTCCTAGTAAATCTAAAATAACTTAACTTGCAAGGCATGAACAGCCAAACAGATTGTAACTAACAGGAAATATTAAAAAAAGAAAGTACAAGTCAGCTTTCCTAATTCTTTGCAGCTTACAGCAGATATTCCGATTCTGGGCTTTTGGTGGGCTTAATCTTCACAAATTGAACGTGTAAGATGTCATTAAAAAGGTATTGACGTCAGTTACAATTTTTATGACAAATATTTTCCAAGAAAAATCCCATAAACTTGACTAAAATTGTCCTCAAGCCCAGCAGCTCCAATCTGCCAGTATGACACATGCCCTGACTTTAATAATTCGTTCTGAACAGTTGGCTGGCCCAATAGCGCTCAAATTTTGACACAACGTCTCTTGACCTCTTAGCTTTCATCTCCAAGTGGTTTAATTCAAAATCTCTTAGTAAAGAATAATTTCTCCATTTTTGGCATTTTAGAGTTCCTGAAAACACAAAAGCTGGAATATGTGAAGATCTCTATAGAACAATCAACTTTTGCATACAACATCTATATGAAAAGAGTAAATTTATACGATATATAAATGACTTATCAAATAGCTACATAAACAAATAGATCACGAAGAGTAGATGAAGTTTCATACCTCACTCGACGAAAATCTCAGCTGGAGTCACCGAAAACGGCCTCGGAAACTTTGAAAATCACCTGAACTTCGAGTCATTCCAGTTTAATTTCCTTGGGTTTTTGAGCTGGGACAATGGGTGGGTTAAGTAGAGGACATTGATACGAAACTTTTGCAACCAATTTCACTCGAATCGGACACTGGGCGTGCTACGAAATCGCCATCGGAAAATTGCTGCAGCGCGTAGAGAGAGAGAGAGAGAGAGATTGTCTGGGGAGAGATGGAGGAGAGAGAGAGAGATGGGTCTATTTTAAAAATCCAACTTCGAAAGATTTACGATTGTGCCACTGCACTTATGTTGACCACAAGTTCTTTGTTAAAACTCCGATTTAGGCCCACTATGTGTCTACGAACTCGTGAGACTGAGCTCTACGCAACGGTGCCACTCATTTCCCAAAAATCCTTCTGGATTAAAAAGTGACCTAAGTATCCCTACTCCCAAGAGCAAAATTGTAATTTCACAAAAGAATTAAATTGGATTAAATTGATAAATTGGGTTAGGGATGTTACCGTAGTGGTGCCGCCGGCTAGGAGAGAGAGAGAGAGATGGAGAGTTTCGGGTATTTTTCGAGTTGTAGAATTATGTTAGAAATACCTTGAATGATGAATGAAGCCATCTATTTATAGGAACCTCGGAGGCTAGGGTTTCGTAGATAATAAAACTCTTATTAGGAAGAAGTTTATTCTTTCCCCAAATTGTAGAGATTGAGTCCATTAGGGATTTGATTGGGATCCAAATCTCCTAATTTGATGATGATTATATCTTCTTATTAGGATAATATCTAAATTAATGGTATTATCTTATTAAATAAAGATAATATCCCATAATTAAGATATTATCCCTGTTAATTAATTGGCCAAATAAATTGGTTCAATAAATTAATTTAAGAGATATTCTTCTTTTCCACGTGGCGTGCCATAATTGGAGATGAAAATATTTGCTCTCACAAATGCCCCCCAGCTTCTGCATGGTGCTTGTGTGGCATGTAGGAGATGAAGTTATTTTCAAGCTCTCCACCTGTGTCTGGGCTTTCTTCGATGAGTTGGACTCCTTTTGCAGATTGGGTTCCCAATTGGAGCATTCTTTTGATTGTTCTTGGAGTTGGAAGGGACCAGCTCGGTTGTTTTGCAACATGGCTGGCGGTTGTAGCATGAATCCAAGCTTGTCTTAGAGGGATGACGTGCTGGGCTTGGGCCTTGTCTCGGAGTGGTGCGTCATGGGCCACACGCGGAGCTAGAGCAAATGACTAGGTCGGCAAGGTGGGCCTTGTGCGCTACACGGGTCGGGGGCGTGGTGGAGTGGAGTCGGACCTTGCGTTTGCTGCTTCATGCGGCGGGGCCACGTCCGCTCGGGCTGTGGGCTTGTGGCTTGGGTTGCAAGCTCACGGCTTGGACCATTTTTTTTGCTGCCAGCTTTTTTTTTTGTATTCTAACTTGTAGAATTTTCTTCTCTTCTTGCAGCTGTTTGTTGATCATGTCATCTGAAGATGGTAACAAGTTACCAAGCTCTCAAGTGCCTTTGTATCTGTAGGGAGGTGCCCAAGTGTACAAGAAGATGTTCGTGGCTAATCTGCACTGCATTACGACTGAAGCTTAGTTCCAGAAGTGGCGGGTCGCTTATGCTTCTGCCATTCTTGATGACGTACATGTCAAGCTGGCGAAGCCTTTGACTGACGATGTGCCTTGTGTGAATGCGAATGATCCAGATGCTAGGAGCATCACCTTTCGTCCCTTTTATTTTTCCTCGAGCTTCACTTTCCCACTGTCAAAGCTTTTTAAGAAGGTGTTCTGCGCCATGCGGTGTGCTCTAAGTCAGTGCACTCCGAAGGTCTTCCGAGCAATCATCCTGTTTTAAGAATGTGAGCCATTTCTTTAAGCTAGAGTTGATAGTGCGAGAGTTCTTCTACTTCTTCGAAGTGAGGCACTACGAGAAGTATGCTAAAGTTCGCATCTGCCATGCCAAGCTGTTCGACAGTCTCCGTCAAGGAGATCACGTATAGCATGATGACATGTTGGAAGTTAGCGGACAATGGGAAGGCGATGTCGGTGATGGTCCACTTGTTCCCATCACCCATTGCAACGATACGTCATTTTTTTGTTTTTGATCTACTCTCTTTTTTATTTGAATTTCTTGAAGTGTGGCTGACTAACTTTTGTCTTCTGCTTGTAGTGAATGACATATGCAAGAAATTGGAACTTGGGCCGGACATGGCTAAGGTCGGCCAGGCTATGAACATCCCTCCGAGGTTTCATGAGTGGCGCTGGCTGTTGAGCGAGTATTGGGAAGAAGTCAGTGGACTGCCCCTTGTCCAGGATGTTAAGAGATGGAAGCAGAATGGTCCAGATCTTGATGATCTGCCTGCTGGACAGGAAGAGTGTTCTGTTGAACCTCCCTCAAAGAGGAAGGCTGATGTCAAGTGCTTAAGAAATGAAGCTACCTCTTCGCGGGTTAAGAATGTGTCTCCTTTGAGGAAGAAGCCAAAGCTCCCTTCTACTGAGAAGACTCGAGTAGGAGTTGTTCCCCCATCATCTGCTAGGGTTAAACATCTCATTGGTGCATATAGCAAGAAGATTGGTGGCATGCACAATATTAAGGACGTTCCACTCAAGCCTCATGCTGACAAGTTTGAAGATCGTGATCTACTCTGTGAAGTAGTCCGTGCGCGATCTAGCACCTGCTAAGAGGCAAAGAGATGCATATATTCCTCTCTAAAGTTCGGGTCGCCTGAACCAGTCAAAGGATGGAGATCGAATTGGGAGGTTTGCTCATCATCATGAACTAGCTGATGCATCATGAGCAGTGTGGAGTTGATTCAGCATCGTCGACTCCTTTGGAGGTGAGGTTGGCGGCGGCTGAGAAAGAGAGAAAGTCATATGTCTAAGTGAAGGGTTCTTCTGCAATGCCAACAGCTGATCCCAAGATGGACAAGTCCACTCATGAAAGGGATGCAGGCGTGTCTGATATGCTCAAGACGAACTTTCTGTCATATCCATCAAGCTCGCGATCTTAATACCTTCTCAAGTCTTTCCTTGGAAAAACCGAGAGAAGCAACATTTCATCTGTTTCAAAAAGGAGTAGTTTTCGCTCCTGAGACTATCTGGAACACGTCTGATGTTGCCTTCTTTCTGCTAGAGCTGAGCGAGTTGGAGAAGAAGAATGCTGAACTGACTAGCAAGCTTTCTGCCGAGCAGACCCGTTATGAGAAGAAGACGTCTGATTTGAGGGTGATGATATCTGGGAGAAGAGTTCCCTTGCTGAGAAGGATTTTGAGCTTAGCTCTTCTGCCTGCTAACTTGGTTAGTAGAAAAGATGCTTACTTTCTTCTTGAGCGCAAGAATGCTGACATCTCCCTCAGCTACGACAAGCTTCTAGCTAGATTTCGTGCCTATCACAAGTCTCCTGAAAAATCTAAGTTCAAGGCTATCATGGATGCGTACAAGCTGGGCTACTTGGACTGCGCAAATGGGAATGCTTCCTTCTATGCCATTGGAGATGAAGACATCGAGACGCTCTGACCTGACTTGCACCCTATGCAAAGTGAGCAGGTTAATGCTGTGAAGAGGATGAAGTAGAGGAGAACGCAGCTGATGAGATGGTGACAGATGTCGCGGATCAGGGCAGGTAAAGTTGTTGAGAGCGTGGCTACTCATGTGGATGCCGAAGAGACTGCATATCATGGGTCTCCTGTTGGCGTCTCGGAGTAGATGAAAACTTCTTTATTTCTTTTCAGCTTTTTGTAGTCTGCTTTCTTGTTTATAATAATTGGTCTTGTTTGACCATATTCTTTTTGTTGAACTTGGCCGGTTGGTCACTTTGCTATGAAAATTTCAGTTATTTTTTCAACTTCAATTGGCATATTGTCTTCTGAACTGGTTGAGTAACCGGCTAGTGTCTTGGTTGTGTATCTCCCTTAGGATGTTTGAATGTTTACACACCGCTTACTTGAAGGGTGCTCTTTTGCTCCTTCTTTAGGATGCCTCGTAATTCTCACCCTGCATCTCTTTGAAGGCGCGGCTTATGAGTGATTGTTTGTGAGATCTACTTTATTACTTCTGCCTTGTATCTCCCTGAGGATGCGGCTTATGGGCGATGTTCTGCTCGACCTGCATTGTAGTTTTCACCCTGCATCTCCCTAAGGATGCGGCTTATGAACGATCGTCTATGTGGTTTGCTTTGCAACTTCTGCCCTACATCTGCTTGAGGATGTAGCTTATGGGCAATAGTCCCGGAGGATGCTTTATGCCCTACGTCTTCCGGAGTACGTTGCTTAAGGGCAACGGTGTGTACGGCCTATTTTTACACCCTGCATCTCCCTGAGAATGCGTCTTATGGGTGATAGTCCCGGAGGGTGCTTTATGCCCTACGTATTTCGGAATGCGCGACTTAGGGGCTAAGGCGTGTATGGCCTGTTTTTACACCCTGCATCTCCCTGAGAATGCGGCTTATAGGAGATGGTCTTGGAGGACACTCTGTGGAGAACTGCACATTTCTTTTGAACAAAAAGCTGAATGTTGCATTGATAATTGCATGATTACATTGCTTTATTTGAAATAACTGGATATGTAAATCGGCAGCTGTTTTTTTCTTATTCAGGAGTTTGCAAGATCAGGAGTCTACCAAGGGCAGAGCCGGTATGAGGAAGTCTTATGAGTAATATCTTTGGAGGTGGTGGGCATTCCACCGTCTTGGAATCTCCTTCCCTCCCATAGTGTCGAGTGTATAGCTTCCTCTGCCCCCTGATTGGTTGATCTCTTAAAGGCCTTCCCAATTGGGTTTCATCTTTTTAGACCTTTGTCTTTTTGCAGTAATGAAGGTCTTTCTTAGCACAAGATCGCTTGGTTGAAACTGTCTGATCTTGGAGCTTTTGTCGTAGTAAGACTTCAACTGCGCTGATAGGAGGCGACTCGGATAATGGCCTTCTCGTGCTTGCCTTCAAGTAAGTCAAGGTTGAGCCTCATCTGCTCGGAGCTCTGCTCAATACTGCCCACTTCAATGCCTATGAAGGGGACAGTGACATGAGGAGGAATGATTGGTTCAATTCCATAAGCGTGGAAAAATGGGGTTTCGCCGGTTGATCTCATTTTGGTGGTTCGATAAGCCCATAATACTCTAGGGAGCTCATCTACCCATTTCCCCTCGCTGCCTTCTAATATCTTCTTTAGACAATTCAGTATTATTTTGTTGGATGCCTCGGCCTGGACATTGCCCTATGGATATCTCGGGGTAGACAAATGCTGCTTAATGCCATATTTTTTTTAGAGAAGGTGGTGATCTGATTGTCGATGAATTGTGAGCCATTGTTAGTAACTACTGATTGTGGATAGTCAAATCAGCAGATAATGTTTCTCTAGATAAATTGTTCCACATCGGCTTCTTTGGTAGAGGATGGAGCTTCGGCATCAATCCATTTAATAAAGTAATCAGTGGCTACAATCATCATTTCTTTCTTAGCAGGTGCCGTTGGCAGAAGGCCCATTGCATGAAAGGCCACGGACTGTTCTATGGATAGTAGACTTTGGTAGGCAGGTTAGGAACTGGTTTGTATCATTGGCAGTGATCACAACTTTTGACATATTCAGTGGAGTCATGTCGTATGGTAGGCCAGAAATAGTCTATGTTTAGAGCCTTCTGGGTGAGTGACTTGCCCCTATGCCACACTTACAGTCGTGAATTTTGTAAAGAACCTTAAGTGTTTGAGGTTATTTTATGCAGGTGAGATGAGGGCCGGAGTATGGTCTACGAATGAGCTTGTTGTCTTGCATGTAGTATCTTGCGGATTTCTGCTGGACCTTCCTAGCTTCGGACTTATCCCTTTGGCAGATTTCCATTCACTAAGTAGTCGATGATGGGGTTTTGCCAGCTGGGGTCTTCATCGATTTGTATTGAGTTGACCGGCTCTAATTCTTTGATGCTTGGCTGGTCAAGGCGTTCGACCAAGATGGAGCATCTGAACTGGGTGTCCATGTTGATCCTAGGCTCGCCAATGCATCTACATGAGTGTTCTCTGCCCATGGAACTTGTAGGATGGTGAAAGTAGGGAATTCTTTCAAAAGTCCTTGGACTTTGTTGAGGTACTGGATCATTTTTGGATGTTTTGCCGTGTACTCGCCTGAGGCTTGATTTGTGATCAACTGGGAGTCTAAGTAGGTGGCCAATCTTTTGATCGATAGTTCTTTTGCTAGGTGCAGTTCGGCGAGCAATGCCTCGTATTTTGCTTCATTGTTTGAAGCTGGAAAGCCTAGTGTGATGGCTTCTTCTAACAAAGTTCTGCCCTGGGGTGATTATGACGACCCCTGCCCCTGCTCCTTTGTGATTTGATGCTTCATGAAGGCGTAATTGCCACATGTTGTTGGGCAGGTTTGGATCGGCTGGGGACGTATTGTATACTTTTCCTTATTTTCCATGACCAGCTTCTCTTCTTCGGTTGTTGGAGTAAACTCTACAACAAAATCTGCTAAAGCCTGTGCTTTTATAGCAATCTTCGGCCGGAGAGGAGGTCGTATTGACTGAGTTCGATAGCCTATTTCATGAGTCACTGAGAAGTGTCCGGGGCTATGGAGGATCAATCTCAAAGGAAATTATGTCATGACAATTATCCGGTGAGCTTGATAGTAGGGCTTTAGTTTTCTCGCGGAAACTACAAACGAAAAAATGAGCCTCTCCATTTTCAGAGCGAGTCTTTGCGTCGAATAGAGCTTTTGAAGTGTAGAATACCGGATGTTGTGCCCCCAGCTCTTCTCGGATGAGAGCTGAGTTGACAGTTGACAAGCCGTACTCAGCTGGCAAGCCTTTCTTGAAGGCAGATGATAGTTAGCTCGCGGTATAAGTCGTACTCACTGGCAAGCCTTTCTTGAAGGCAGATGACGCAACTTGGTCATCACATCCTACAATGTTTGCCCTTTCCGCCTTGAACCTCTTGATGTAGTCTCAGAGGGATTCATCTGATTTCTTGTGCAGGTTGAACAAATGGTCAGGGTTCTTCTTAATCGTTCGGTAAGATGTGTATTCTTTGGTGAAGACGTAAGCTAGCTTCTTGAAGGTGTTGATCGACTCAGATAATAGGGTGTGGAACCAATTTTGGGCTGCTTCTCACAAAGTCATGACAAACACTTTGCACATTAGCGCGTCGTCAGCCTTGTAGAGAATCATAACACTTTTGAAGTGTTTTAGATGGCTCTTGGGATTGGAATCCCTTTTGAATTGTGTGAATGAAGGCGTTGAGAATCTCTTCGGGGTAGCAGCCTGCTCGAATTTCGACGGTGAATATAACTCAAGAGCACGCGTTTAGTATAACTCGTGCTCTCAATGAAAGCACCATATGTTTGTGGAAAAATCCTCGCAGGAGAATATTCGATTTGTGATTCTTCAACCTTTGATCTTCCTTCTCTCTCTTCCTTGATTCCTGTAAAAAAGACCAGAGTAAATAGACCACACTTGGGGGGTTGTTGGCCAAAGGCCCTCCGATGCCTAAGTCAGGTCAATTGAATCAAGGAGAAACAATAGTTGAAAAAGGATACAAAGATGTATGTATGGTGTGAACTGAATGGCTAGAGCAGTGTGTGGTGTTAACTAGGGGCGCCGGAGCCGTGTATGTAAAATATGGAGAGAAGAGGAGGGTGTGGCTGGCGGGGGTAGTGGCACACAAGGACGGCTAGGGAGAGAGAGAGATGGAGAGTTTCGAGTATTTTCTCAGGTTGTAGAATTAATTTTAGAAGTACCTTGAATGACGAATGAAGCCATCTATTTATAGGAGCCTCAGAGGCTAAGGTTTCATAGAGAATAAAACTCTTATTAGGAAGGAGTTTATTCTTTCCCAAATTGTAGAGATTGAGTCCATTAGGGATTTGATTGGGATCAAAATCTCCTAATTTGATGATGATTATATTTCCTTATTAGGATAATATCTAAATTAATGGTATTATGTTATTAAATAATGATAATATCCTATTATCCTTGTTAATTAATTGGCCAAATAAATTGGTTCAATTAATTAATTTAAGAGATATTCTTCGTTTCCACGTGGCGTGCCATAATTGGAGTTGAAAATATTTGCTCCCACAATCCCCACATAATATAAAATGTTGAGCTGTGTTGACCCAAGATTTCAGTTTCTCACCCAATTTCTCTTATTCTCTCCTCAAACTCTAACCACAACCCTCAACCCCCACCTCCTTGTCTTGCCGCCGGGGTGCTGTTCGCTTAAATTGTACGACCCTCGTCTTAAATTTTTTTTGAGATGCAGTTCCAAGTAGAAGTGTCAATCGGATAAGGCCGGCTCAAGCACGGCACAATAGCCCGCTTAAATAAAACTCGGCACGACACAGTCCGTATTTTTAATTAAGTTCAATAGGTCAAGTCGGTCTGTAGTCCGTATTTTTAAAGTTCATTTGTTAAATTAATTTTTTTTAAATATATAATATTATAACATTTATATCTTAAATTCAAGTATATTTCTTTTCTCTAATAATATGTATTAAAATTTAATATTTTCTTTGTATATAAAATAGTGATTTTGTTTTGGGAAATAGCGCTTACTACCACCAATTTTTTAATTTTAAGTGGAAATACCACCTCTCCCTACAAATTTTGCAAATACCACCTATAAATATATATTTATTGTCCAGTTATTGCACACTTAACACTTTTTTTGAAATTTAGTTTTCTCTCTCAGCTCTCCCTTGGCTCCGTCTCTCACTGTCTCTTCACTCTCTCGTTGCTCAGCTCTCACTTTCTCTCTCAGGTCTCTCTTGGCTCCGTCTCTCACTCTCTCTCTTCACTCTCTCGTCACTCAACTCTCACTCTCTCCTCTCTTCCTCTCCTAGCGGTATCTGTTCATCAAAGCTCAACTCCATCGTTCACCTCCAAAAGGTACTGTTCATTGTCATTTTCTTACGGTTTTGGGGTTTTTCTGAAGTTGGTTTAGGGTTTATGGGTTTCTGTGAAATTGGTTTAGGTGTTTGTTCAAAATTGGTTTAGGGTTTAGGGGTTTCTCTGAAATTGGTTTAGGGGTTTCACTGAAATTGGTTTAGGATTTAGGGGTTTCTCTGAAATTGGTTTAGGGGTTTCTCTGAAATGAGTTTAGGGTTTAGGGGTTTCTTTGAAATTGGTTTAGGGTTTAGGGGATTGATGCTTCCTTCTTTGAAATAGTGAATGAGTTTGTTCTTTGTGGATTGATGCTTGCACTGCCGTTGTTTACTGTTGTTATTGATGTTGTAGTGTTGTTTTTTTGCTGTTGTATTGCTAATTTAGTGATGTTGTATTGGCATTTTAGTGTTGTTGTATTGCTAGTTTATTATAGTTTTATTCCCATTCCATTATGGTTTTAATGGTTTTGGCGATTTATGCAATTGGATTATGTGTTTCTTTGTTGTTTTCTTTCATCCAAAGAAGGGAAATTGTAGGTGTTCATTTATAGTCTCTACATTAGCCGCATGAATCTCTATAGTTTGTCTTGCAGTTGCAGTAGCTTTTTGATGTCTGTAGTTTATACATAAGAGTGGAGTGTGGAGAGAGTTTGAGAGTAGATAAGAAACAAAAATTGGGTAAAAAAATCAATTGGTATTATTTCACATAGCATTATAAATGAAAGTGATGTATGAAATGGGATTTGCGGCATTTTTTAGGAAGCCTTGTGGAGAGAAAATATAAGAGAAGGAAGTGGTAAAATATAAGAGCAAGGCTTGTGGACAGAAAATATAACATAAGGAAATGGGAAAATATAAGAGAAGGAAATGAGAAAATATAAGAGCAAGACTTGTGATCAACATATATCAAATTGAAAGCAATCCAACAGTTTTAACATATCAAACCCGAATAACGCACAATAGGCCGTTGAGACTCATACGACATCCGAATTGGAATCCAAACGCACCTACGCGCTTGCGACAACAAGGGGATCGCATCGGGATAGAATGCCCCTCTACTACAATGCCCACGTGCCACCACACGCACCAGGCAGCGCGTGGGTGTCCAAAGCAATATCGATCGCGGAAAATTCCAATATAAAGGGCCACCCTCCGGCTATAGGTCCTACTCGACGAGTGGAGCATTTTATTTAACTACGAGGAGGTCCAATTTGGACGGCAAAAGGCTGGAATTTCACTTTGAAATATGGCCAAAACCTAGGTTCAAAATCAAATTCCAAAACGCCACAATCGTTCAAATCCTACACAACAGGCAGCTAGAACGTGGAAAAAAGAGGAGAAACCATTCCTGTTTCGCCGCAATTAGACGCGGTCGAAGCGACGCGATGGCTGGAAGTAACCGGCCCAACCAGGAAATCGCCGCAAGGATTCGTGTTTTCCAGCTGGGAAAGCGAGTGGTTCGTGACTGGGCATCGAGCTGATCGGATCGAATGGAATTGCGGGCCCTTGCCGTGGCCGGAGTTGTGAGAATCAAAGAGAGAGAGAGAGAGTGACTGTGTCGGGGAGAGAGAGAGAGAGAGAGAGGCTGTCGCGCCAGGAGAGAGAGAGAGTGAAAAATAAAAATCTGATTTTTTTTTCCAAAATTACGATTTTGCCCCTTTACGTATTTTGATCGTATCTTTCTCAATATAACTCGGATTTGAGCCCACTACATCTCTACGGACTCATCTTAACGTGTTCTACGCAACGGTACAATTAAAATTCCCAAATTCCTTCCCGAACTTAAAATGACATTTTTGCCCCTTTTTAATATTAAATAAATTTTAAATTTTCAAAAACCTTAATTAATTCAAATCATTTTTATTTTATTGTTTATTTCAATTTATTTCCTCTTATTTTAATTATTTAATCTTCCTCGAATAAAAGGTTAACTCTTAAATCATTTAAAAATTCCCAAGATAGAATTATTTTTTACCTGAATATTTTATTAATTAACTATTAATTTTGGATCGATTTGTTACATTGTATGTTAAAATTATTTTCTTTTCCGTACTACTATAGGTTCTTTGTAGTTTACAATTGTTGCAATTGCATATGTATAATTATGTAAGCTCTGCACGACAATCTGTTTGTTCTTGTTAAAATCTATTTAATTTTATTTATTAAATGCATTTGGTAAAAGACGTGTTGGTTTGAAAATGCTGGTGTGATGATTTGAATTTACTATTTGAACAACCAAACATGTTCTCAACCTTTTGCTCAAAGACCCATTTATCTATTAAGTTTCAAAGTTCTGTCAAAATATATTTTTATTAGTTTGTTGGTTAAACATAATTGTTGGTTTGTATAATTTTGAGGAAAAATTGTTTGTTTTGTTGCATCTTTGTCATGCTATATTTGTTGCACAGTTCGTTTTGTATACTTGAAACTTTGCAGAGTTCGTTTTGTTGTTTGGGTTTTGGCTTTTTTCAAAAAAAAAAAAAAAAATTAAAAACGCATTTGGCCGATTTATATCATATGATGCTATATACTTTGAATTAATGCATTGAAATTGTGACTCTTATAATTATGATATTATTCCTCTAAATTTTTATTCTGACATTATTCCTCTGTATAAATTTTAGTTATATATTTAATTTGTGATTTGCAGTTGTGTAAGTTATTCAAGGAACACTTGTATTTTGAAATTGAGAGTTTGCCTTGATGAAATTTAAGAGCCGATTAATATATTTTCTTTAATTAATAATTCACATTGAACCTTTACACTGGCCATTCATTTGGATTGACTAATTGATATTTTGCAATGTTCTGCAACTTATTTTATTAATATGTCTAATTAATGACATTATTTCAATAGCATTGGTATATTAATATTGTCATCATATTATTGCTGATTTTGGATATCAATTATCTTTGGTTTTGGAAAATGGATCAAATTACGTTATGTGTGGTGTCTTTCAAGTATTTTATATAAATATACATATATATTGCACTAACGATTGTGTTCAAGGTTTATCTTATTTATGGGAATAGAGATTTGCGTTATTTTCAATTGGGAGTTATGATAGAATCGATATATCAGGGGTCCAATATCATATACCGTGAGATAAGTGCTACCAATTAATACTTTATCTTATGCAACTGTGAGCTTTGCTATAAATTTATGTGATTCAAAGAAATTAACTTAGTTTGAATTTTGTGAAATAAGACAATATAGAAACTTATCTTTTCCCACTTGTTTAGTTTTGTCAAATTTTAAATAAATAAATAACCTGAAATGGAAATGGAAAATGGAAATCTATTTCATGATCTTATCTACATGGTCCTTTTGTTCTTTACAAATCAGAGTTTGTATTGTGTTTGTTTATTGTTTTTTTAATTTAGAAATGCCATAAGAATGCCTTTTCTATTCTACCAAAGTGAGAAAAAGGATACGTGATGAAATCGGGGAAGATGGGAAATTTTGTATTCTTGTTGATGAAGCGCTAGACGACTCTAAGAAGGAACAAATGGCTATTATCATAAGGTTTGTTGGTTGTGATGGGCATATTCAAGAAAGGTTTTTTGATATTGTGAGTGTTCATGATACTAACTCGTCAACTCTTAAAAGTGATATTTGTAAAGTTCTTGGCAAGCATAATCTTTTAGTGAGCAATATGTGTGGTCAAGAATATGATGGTGCTAGCAATATGCGTGGTGAATGGAGTGGCTTACAAGCTTTATTTCTCAATGATTGTCCATATGCATATTATATACACTGCTTTGCTCATCGTCTTCAATTAGCTTTAAATGGTGCAACTAAAGAGGTAGGACTCGTTCGGAGATTTTTTTCAATGTTGAATAACATTGTGAATTTTGTTGGTGCTTCTGCCAAACGCCATTTTGATTTAAAATTAACCCGACAAGCTGAAATTGAAGAATTACTAGCTGCTGGAAGACTTGGGACAGCTAAAGGGGCTAATCAAATTCGTTGTTTGCAACGACCTGGAAGTACTCGTTGGGGGTCACATTTTAATTCTATTAGGAGTTTGATTGATTTATTTGGTGCAACCAAGACACTTTTAACGGATATCAGTCATAATGGACCTACCTCACAATTTCGTGGCGAAGCAGAAGGTATTAAAATATCTATGTTATCTTTTGACTTTGTTTTTGCCTTGAAATTGTTGGACAAAACTATGAGATTCACCGATTTTCTTTGTCAAGAACTTCAAAGATAATCTCAAGACATTGTAAAGGCTTTGAATTTGGTTGCAAGTACAAAAATGGAGCTTGATGAGTTGAGAAATAATGGTTGGAATGATTTTATACAAAGTGTGCAATCATTTTGTGAAGAACATGATATTAATATGCCTGATATGGGTGCCCGTCATACAATAGGCACTCGCCGTTCTTGTCAACAAAGAGATTGTATCACAATTGAGCATTATTATCATATTGATATATTCAATGAGGTAATAGATTATCAGTTGGGGGAGTTAAATACTAGATTTCCAGATGGGACTGTGGAACTCCTTTCTCTTAGCTCAGCATTAGATCCTCGTGATGCTTTCAAGCGATTTAACATTGACGATATATGCACTCTTGCTAAGAAATTTTACCCTTTAGATTTCACTACAACTGAGTTGCATGCTTTAAATCAGCAATTGGGATTTTATAAGATTGATATGGATCGCATTCAAGCCTTCAAGAATATTGATTCCATCCCTATATTACTTGAGCGCTTAATTGAGACAAAATTAGCAGAAACATACTACTTGATTGACAGATTGATTCGTTTGGTGCTAACTCTTCCTGTGTCTATAGCAACAACAGAACGAGCATTTTCATGTATGAGACTTATTAAAAATTGACTTCGGAATAAGATAGGTGATGAGTTTCTTGCTGATTGTATGCTACTTCATATTGAAGGAGAATTAGCTGATAATATTGATAATGAATCAATAATTGGTGATTTTAATGCTGTGAAGACTTGAAGGGTGCAACTTATATAAGTGCTATTTGAGGGGTAAGGCTCATTATGTCCCCCCCCCCCCCCACATGTATTTTTTTGTTATCAATGAAATTTACTCGTACCGTTGAGTTTTCAATAGGTTTGTACGTAGGGTAAATTGAGCCCACGCCATTTTGAAATCCTGGGTCCGTCCCTGAGTGAACTAATGTTTTTCTGATTGTAAAGCTTTGACATTAGTCACATTGAGTTAATTGTCATGAAGTGTACCTAGAGAAGACTAAAATAAAATGATAAATTTAATATCACTATAAGTAACAATTAACTTTGAATTTTGGTAAGGTTTCGACTCTTAAATCATTTGAAGCATTTTTGGCCTCAGTTACGTGAATTATGTAATTACTTGCAGCTAATTTTGGATATTAATTATATGTGCAAGCCAATTTAATTGGCTCTGATCTCTTGAAAAAAATATTTGAAATTTAATACTAGTGTCTTAATATACCTTGAGACTTCCCTCAACTAATGGGGGTTGAAAATTTCCTTAACTTGTGGGGGTTGTTGTCTTGTAATTTTTTTGCTTTGTAATTTATTATTATTATTATTATTATTATTATTATTATTATTAGTTAGAAATATAGAAGGGACGGGTTCTACGTTAACATGTTTTAAATTGTGGGGGTTGCCTTAATTTCATAACCTTGATATTACCTTTATGTAATTATAAAATGAGTATTAATTTTGGTGAACTTGGCGTGTGTAAAATTTGTTTTCATTATGAAAAATGTATCTTCAATTTTGATATGAAAGTGTGTGTGCAACTAATGATGATTTTGGTATAAAATTTTGGTAGACTTTTATTGTCTTATATGGTCATATTGAGAATTGAGAAGATACAATGACAACTTGGATATGCGTTCATGATTTCAGCCACTTGGAGTGCACAAAAGGGAGTAAGAGTATCCTGAATTACTTAGTATTTATAATTAAATTTATTTAATGAATTAAGCGTTGCATAGTTTGTTCATAGCTTCATCAAGTGCACTCAAAGTTTCAAAGACTATTGCAGACCCATATTTGAGTACCAATATTTGAGAGGTATTCAGATTATATGAAGTTATATATAGTGGGATTTCCGTTATATTTTAATGTATACCACTGTGTATATAATTTCCAATTATACTAAGGTGAAATCCACTAATTATTTGTGTGCAAGATTGTGTAGGAAATATTTTAATAACATGCAGGTGCAAAGTGCACTAAAATGGAGAACAAAGACATGACCTACATTATATATGCCTTGTGAAGGCTAGTCCTGATATGCATGCTCGTGGAGGAGGCTATTAATGCAAAATGTTGAGGGGGATGTGCTTAAGCCCATAAGGGAGTCACCTAGGGAGGTAACCCAACTTCTGTGATTGGCAATCCCATGAAGGAAGTTCAACGTGTTAGAAACAATCCATACTGTGTGACTCATATAGCACTTATAAAACTATGGTGATATCCTCGAGATATTCTTCTGCTCATCCCTAAGGCAAAAAGTGCTATTTTATGTGACGTCAGGAAGGGATTTATCCCTGAATGAGTTTCGAGGCGGGCAAACTCCCGCAGGGTGCAGGTCACATGTACTCTTGGAGAACTAACTTAAGTGAGAGACGTCATGAGGCCGCGACTATGAGAATTGGGCTATTCTCTAGTAACTCTCATGAGAATCAAGATTAGCGCATGGCCATAAATAGCGCTACCCCGCATCCAAGTCTCAACTAATACTATGTGTGGGATATGTTGAAGTTTGGTCAAAGGTGCCGAGTTCAATACTTTGTACACTCAGGTTCCTCAAATGGAGACTACCATCACTAAGTGAAGGCTCAAGCCCTGAAGGCACTTACACCTATTGCATAGTATTATATTGCCCATATATAAATATATATATTTTCACTCTTTTGTTTTGTCATGGTAAAATTTTGAAAACCTTGTGGGGGTTGTTGGAATTTTAAAAAAGGTTTTAAAAATTTAACTGTTTTGATTGTTTTAATTATTTTGGCTGTTTTATTTTATTTATTGTGGGGGTTATAAATATTTAATATTCAGGTTTTATTTCTATATTAAATGCCTTAATTTTTTGGTTGGTGAAGGTTACATGCTCTTGGATGCCTATAAAAGGCTACTCCTCCTTCACATTTGTGACAACCACAATACACCATTAGAATATCACATACCACAACCACCACCACAAACTAATTCTCTCATTTTCTACTTTTATATATATTCTCTACTTTATATTATTATTTTGGCAATGGTTTTGTGACTTGGATACTTATATCCTTCTATGAACGTGCTCATAGCGGATCTTGAGTTTGTGTACAAGGGGTTGTATCTTGGAGTCTTGTAGACCGTCAGTACCTGCACGTAGGGAGGCTACAAAGGCTTTAGGACATCGTATTTGACGTGCTTCACCGTACCAAACTCACCTTCTTACTTATTATTTATTTTGCTTTTACTTACCTATTAATTTGTTTTCTTCAATTTCATTGTACCTTAAAAGCTTTCCAATTTGTTTATATGTGATTTATAATATAAATGTTTTTGTATTTGGCTTTACGAAAGAGGAAAACTACATTTTTTATAGCAGAAGTACCTTTGATTTTGTACGAAGTCTCTTTAGACACAAGTGCCCCAAATGCATAATAGCACCTATGTGAAACTGTAGATCTCCTTCCTTGCTTCTTCCTCACTGTAGTTGAGACACAAACAAATGCATCAATCAATTAATACAAGCAATGTGAACTACATTAGAGAGTGATCATATCTTTTATACCGTAGTTGGTTATGTGTGGTAGTTAGTACAAAATATAAATTTCAGGCAACATTAATAATGTACGTATATGATACCATTGCAGGTACTTGTTGAAACGTCGAAGATATCAATCTGTCTAAAATTTAGTGTGTAAAGGTGATCAAAACCATGCTATATACATCAGACCCATGATATAGAGTTATTACAGGTCCCATTTTAAAGACTAAAGGCCTTGGAAGGAGTTGGGAGTTTTTCTTTTCTGGAGAACTACCAACCATATTGCCAATCACTAAGATTTGTAATCCCATACTTCGCGGCTAATATAGACAAACAATATAGCCTTAGTGAAACATGCGCATGCAAAAAAGATTGCTCGAATAAAAATCAACTTTCTAGCACAACAAAGCTAATTTATGTAGGAGTTCATTGCGTGTGAAATTTTATGTGTGACTTGGATATGATCTTCGATCACAAGCATGTGGAGTTTCTTGGGTATGATTTTCAACCATAAGTATGATCTTCTATCATGAATTCGGCCTTCAGCCATGAGTATAGTCTTTGATCACAAGCTCAAATTTAGCCTTCAGTCGATCATATGGTCTTCCACCATGATTATGAATTTTGCCTTCGGCCCCAAGTTTTGTCTTCAACATGAATTTGACATTCGGCCATATGTTTGGTCTTCGAGCACGATTTGGGTACTGACATGGCCCTAGAGTTATTCAAAAATACATCTATTTTGCTAACTTAACAATGTGGCTCAAGTACAACCTCTACATCTATTTTGCTAACTTAGCAATTTCCCTTCCCTTTGAGCTAAGCGATTAGTTTTGCAGATACTTCATATTGGTAACATATGTTATCATAGAGATACTAATATATTAACAGACAAGTGAGAGAGTAGTTCTTATCATTTTTGTGCGGGATATAACTCATACTCCCATACACAAATATGCCCCTAGCACAAGCTCCTCCACTCCATAATGAAATTCTGAATGTCTTCATTGGCTTAGAAGCCCTGAACGCACACCTACATATGTATGTGTTTCTTCCTCCTTAATGTCAACAAGTAATGAACCAAATTAAAAGACAGGAAAACAAATGGAGACTTCAATATTCAAACATAACCTTTGAGCCCCACATGCTGTTGGCGTGAGTCAACGTTCCTATTAGGAATAGAATTTAGGGTTAATTACAATTTAGTACCATGTACTTACACCCTTAAGGCATGTTAGTCCCCGTCTTTTCAATTTTAACAATCGCATACCCTTAGTTTGTAAATTTTTTGCAATGTGGTTCCGCCGTTAGGATTTCTATTAGATCTCTCTTTAACTGACTATGTGGCATTGTGGGTCCCATATTTTTTAATTTTTTAATTTTAAATTGATTAAAATATGAATAAAATATTAAAAATCAAAAAATCAAAAAAAATTTCTCTCTCTCTCTCTCTCTCTGTGTAAAAATTCTCCCAAACCGCTGCGAATTTTCTTCTCCCCTTCATTCCACCATGCCCACTCGTAGCCATCCTCCAAAACCCCCACCTCCAAACGAACCAAGACCCCAGCCGGCAACCACCCAGACTCCCTACCCCTTCCCCCTCGATTTCTTCTCCCCCCCCCGACCCTAAACTCCAAAACCAGAGCCCTTGCGATTTTCTTCTTCCCCCATTCACCGATGACCACCACCCGCACCCAAGCACTGATGATACTAAAAGCAAGCATCACTGTAATTTTATATTCAGCGGAAGCAAAATATTCCAGGGCGAAATCAAGGAATTCAAAGAAAATAATAGCAGCATGCTAAAATGATGTTTGATTATTGGGAAATCACAGAAATCTTTGTTCTCAATTTTCCATCGGGTAAGTGTAATAAAGCCAAAATCAGCTCAACTGAGCCCAAATTGGTGTCGTGGAGCATAAATTTTTGGCCTTGCAAAACCCTAAGACCCAAAATCTTTCAATTTTCATACACCACTGACCCACGAGAGAAGCTCATCCACCACTGACCCATAAACGGACTCCGACCCTTGAAGCTCAGAAGGACCCGAACCAGCCAACGACGCCGTTTTCTCTCGGTCTTTCTCTGTCAATCGATGTTGCTGTTGCTGTTCTTGAAGATGGCATGTCCTCTCTTCAACTGCGCGCAATGTGCTCGACAAAAGTTCCCACTGGTCGATCTCCGCCTGGTCCTGAGTTTTGAGCTTCAAAAGCGACTTCTTCTTCCGCTCTCTCAGGAGTTTCTCGACATCCTCCTGGAGATCCGCGGCGGGAGACGCAGATGGTGGAGCACGGAGTGTTGTGTCGGATTCACTACACCAAAATGGATTCAGTTGCATCCTCAACTTGTGATACTCGCAAGTGCACGAGCCGTTCGGTAGTATAGCATATGTAAGTGCGGGGTCGATCCCACGAGGATTGGTGATTGAATGATCCAATTCATTTCCCCTACACAAAACAGAAATGAAAAAGAAAATAAATAAAACAAGAAAAAAAGAAATAACTCAAGCAAATAAGTTCCCAAGTTCAATTAGATTAACGGATTGATTCTAGCTAAAGTATGATTAAGCCATGGTGTTTGGTCAAAACCTTGTGTTCCTAATTCCCTAATTTGATCATTTGTTGTCTAACCTAAAATTAAGCATTAGGAACCCATTAACCATAGAAGAACAAATTAAACAACCAAGCATGTATCTAATCCCTGTTGTCGAATGTCCATACATACTCTTCCTATTCATAGTTCAATTCGAATTAAAGCATGGTGTATACTCTTAATTCAAACCAAAATAGCTAACATGCAAACCTAAATGGTGATCAATCATTCAAACTAGCATATTAACTTATAAGCATAATGAATAAGAACAAAAACCATAATTGAAACTTGGAAACTAATTAAACTTGAATACTTAAGAAAGAATGTACATTACAAATAAAAGTAAAGTGGAACTAAGAAAACTTGAAGGAAAATTTAGTAAACTCATTTTTGTTACAACAATTGACAACTTGAAAAGAAACTAAGAGAATTTGAGGGAGAGAAGGGAAGGGAGCTCTAGAGAAGTGTTTGAGAGCTCCCCCCTTGGGGTGTGTTTTGAAGCTTGAAGGCTTCTCTATTTATAGGGCTAAGAGGGAGGAACATCATGATGAAATGCAACACCACCATTCCTCCATTAATACAACCCATAACTCCCACTTCATCTTGTCTAGGTTAGTGTGGTTGGAATCAACTCCATCCCATACTTCATTTGCTGCACCTCCAGCTTTCTTCACATGGGTTCAAAGGTGTTGTGGCTGCCTTTTGCTGCCAACCCATGTGGTTGCCTTTTACTTGCTGAAAAACGATTCTTCTGAACCAGACTTAGTGTAGGAGGGCCACAGGTTTCAAAACGTATCCAATGGGGCTAAAATTTGGATATGGTATACTAGACACCCATTGGAACAACTTCTATGAAGAAAGTATTCGTATCAGAGCAGTAGAAGTGTACGTTTTGGCCACTGCAAGTTGGCTGCCGAAATAGGGACTGGAATTGACTTCATTTCATTTCATTTCTTTCTTTTGCTTCACATGCATGCACATGCTTCTCTTTAGTAGCTCAAAAGCTGATCTCCAGCTCCAAAGTGATCTGCCAATTCAATTCCCATGTTCAAAGGCTGAAGCAAAATGCCTCTCATCATTCCTCCTTCTTCTCTCTCTCCTTTCCACCATGGCACTTTAACCTTTGTCTCTTCCTTGTCCCCTTTGACATGATGTATTTTTGTCTTCACAAATATACTCTTGCTTTCTCTTTAATAGCTGGAATGCCTCCCCACTCCACTCATTATGTTGAGTACAAAGTCAATTATAGCTAGGGAGAGGCACATGGCTAAAAGCTGGCAGCTGGAAATCCTCTTGAGCAAGGTTGAGTGTTGGACGGACTGAGCACTCCACAAATGTCCAATTGGGCTAAAATTTGGATATGTTGTACTAGACACCCATTGGAACAAGTTTCATGAAGATCTTCACCTCATCCAAGCCCCATAGCATGCTGATCCAAGTCCAAGAAGCTGACCTACGAAATTGGGCTGGAAATGGGTTGTAGCCAAAATGAGTTTGTCTTTAAGCTCATATTCCTCTTATGCCAATCAGCCCTTACCATGCATGGATTGCATCAAATGTGATCTCTTGCTTTCTTAATCTACAAAACACACAAACAGAGGTAAGTGACTCAAAATAAAGAGAAACTAAGCAAAATCACTAAGTAAAGAAGGCATGCAAGTTTATGAAATTATGGACTTATCAAAACAGAAAATGGATTAAAAGCACAAGTTTAACTCAATAACATAACCAAATCATAAGCTAGAAGGGTACAAAATGATATACAATTATGAACCAATCACGGAGCGACGAGTCGGCAGATGGGGTCGACACCAGTCGCTTCTCCCTGCGTTTGAAAAACGAAGCCGTCTTCATTCACGAGCTCCTAGTCTTCGTCGTCTTCCCAAGCTGCTGCTCCCAGTCTTCGTGGTTTTGGAGTTTAGGGTCGGGGCAGGGGGAGAAGAAATCGAGGGGGAATGGGGAAGGGGGAGAGAGAGAGAGAGAGAGAAATTTTTTTTGATTTTTTGATTTTTTTATTAATATTTTATTAATATTTTAATCAATTTAAAATTAAAAAATTAAAAAATGTGGGACCCACAATTCCACGTAGGCAATTAACAGTGAGTTTTAACAGAAACCCTAACGGCGGAACCACATTGCAAAAAATTTACAAACTAAGGGTATGCGATTGTTAAAATTGAAAAGACGGGGACTAACATGCCTTAAGGGTGTAAATCAGGGTACTAAATTGTAATTAACCCTAAATTCTATTCCTAATAGGAACGTTGACTCACGCCAACAGCATGTGGGGCTCAAAGGTTATGTTTGAATATTGAAGTCTCCATTTGTTTTCCTGTCTTTTAATTTGGTTCATTACTTGTTGACATTAAGGAGGAAGAAACACATACATATGTAGGTGTGCGTTCAGGGCTTCTAAGCCAATGAAGACATTCAGAATTTCATTATGGAGTGGAGGAGCTTGTGCTAGGGGCATATTTGTGTATGGGAGTATGAGTTATATCCCGCACAAAAATGATAAGAACTACTCTCTCACTTGTCTGTTAATATATTAGTATCTCTATGATAACATATGTTACCAATATGAAGTCTCTGCAAAACTAATCGCTTAGCTCAAAGGGAAGGGAAATTGCTAAGTTAGTAAAATAGATGTAGAGGTTGTACTTGAGCCACATTGTTAAGTTAGCAAAATAGATGTATTTTTGAATAACTCTAGGGCCATGTCAGGTACCCAAATCGTGCTCGAAGACCAAACATATGGCCGAATGTCAAATTCATGTTGAAGACAAAACTTGGGGCCGAAGGCAAAATTCATAATCATGGTGGAAGACCATATGATCGACTGAAGGCTAAATTTGAGCTTGTGATCAAAGACTATACTCATGGCTGAAGGCCGAATTCATGATCGAAGATCATACTTATGGTTGAAAGGGTGTAAGTACAGGGTACTAAATTGTAATTAACCCTAGAATTTATATTTTATTGTAATTATCTAATTTGAGTTGAATTAGGAGATTTTGTACATATTTCCTATTTGTACCCACTTTGTATGTGGTATATATATTCCTCCTTGAGAGAAGAATAAACATATCAGTTTAAACCCTAATTATTTTGAGTTGGTATTAGAGCGGGTTCCGAATCCGTCTCTACAACATCAAAACCCTAATCTTGAAAAATACCTATTTCCGCTGCACCTAGCCTATACACCTAAGCTTGTGCCGTCTTATATCTTCTTCTTCTACTCCTATTGTAATGGTTCATACCGAATCGTCTACTAATCTACCTATGGGATTCAAATTGAATGGATCCAACTATGAGATATGGGCTTCGATGATCGAACTCCATGCTACTATACAAGGCAAATTGGGTTACCTGACTGGCAGACACTGATGCCCCTGATTCCCAAGACCCAACATATGGGAAGTGGAAAATTGCTGATGCTGTTGTGAAAAGTTGGATGCTACGAACTATGGAACCCAGTTTGTTGAATATGTTTCATACTCTACCTACTGCTAAGGAAATTTGGGATGCTGTTAATCAGATGTTTTATGATGGCTCTGACATATCCCAACTTTATGAACTGCGGTGCCATGCTACCCGTCTCAAGCAAGAAGGTCATCCTGTCTCTACCTATTTTGCTGAACTTAAGGCAATCTGGCTTGAATTGGACAAGAGACGTCCTTTTCAGAGATGAAGTGTGCTGATGATATGAAGACTTTTCAGGTTGCTGTTATGGCAGATCGTGTGTATGATTTTTTGGCTGGCCTTGACGATACTTACGACAAGGTCCGCAACGATATTCTACGGAGTGATAAGGTTCCAAGTATCGAAAATGTATTTTTTATGGTCCGTCGAGAGGCTCAACGCCAGATTATTATGCTTGGATCCAGCACCAAGATTGGAGAACTGCTGTTGTGTTTGCTTCCAAAAACACTGCTTTGGTTTCTCGGCATAAGGGTCTGGCTCTTCTGTTGTTCTGCCTCGTCGCATGACTTCTGCAGAAAAAAGACAAATTGAAGTGTGATCACTGTGGTGAAAAGAGACATAGTATTGACACCTGTTGGGCATTGCATGGGGTACCAGACTGGGAGAAGGAGCGGAGGCGTTTAAAGAAGGAACAACTGAACGGCAAAGCTCATGTGGCTGTTGCCCCCACTTCTATGGCTGACACCACAATTGGGCACGGCCACCTTATTGCTACGTCTCCTCCGACCTTGACCGCGGTCTTAAACACTCCACCACCTCCACCTCCAGGTAACTTTGGCAAGGCTTTCCATGCCCATGACAAACGCGATACAAGTTGGATTATTGATTCAGGAGCTCCTCGACCATATGACGTATAATTCTGCTTTATTCTCTACTACTCTTCCGCCTCATTGTGATCATATTCTGATTGCTAATAATGCTGCTACTCCTGCTCACCGGGGCTGGGTCTATACTCTTGACACCTGCTTTACCATTGGACAAAGTGTTACTGGTTCCATCTTTGTCTAGTAATTTATTACCGTGCCGCAAGTTACTCAGCAGGTAAACTGCGTTGTCCTGATGTATCCATCTTTTGTCTTACTATAGGATATCCAGGACTCGGGGGATCTTTGGTCGTGGTACTAAAAAGGGGGGGCTTTATTATGTGGAAGATGTGGCAACTAGTCGGGTTCTTCGTGCTGGTAGCGCCAAAACTTCTCAGGCATCGCCGGATTTGGTTGCTACATTGCCGATTTGGTCATGCCTCTTTTGGATATTTACGACATTTGTTTCCAGCATTATTTAGTGGTGTAAACGAGTCTGCTTTCCAATGTCAGACTTGTATTTTAGCTAAGAGTCATCAGGTATCCTACCCTCCAAGTTGTAATAAACGGCTTATGCCATTTGATTTAGTTCATTCTGATGTTTGGGGACCTTCCCCTGTTTCTACAGCCTTGGGAGTTCGTTGGTTTGTGTTATTTGTGGATGATTGCACTCGTATGATGTGGTTATATGGGATGAAAAATAAAAGTGATGTGGTCGAAATTTTTCAGCGTTTCTATCAGATGATTCAGACTCAATTTATGCTCCCTATCAAGGTTTTTGAAATCTGATAATGGTGGAGAATTTGTTAATTCAGCGTTATCCAGTTTTTCCACACTAAGGGTGTACTCCATGAGACTACTTGCCCTCAAACACCACAACAGAATGGGGTTGCTGAACGTAAAAATGGGCAGATCCTTGCTGCTGCCCGTGCTCTGTTGCTTGGTGCGTCAGTTCCAAAGCGGTTCTGGATGGATGCTGTTACCTATGCAGTCTATCTCTTGAATCGCCTACCTTCACGAGTTTTGGATTTCCAAACTCCTATGCAGGTCCTGACCCATCATATCTCTGCCTCTTCTATGTTGACTCTGTCTCCAAAGGTGTTTGGTTGTGTCGCCTATGTTCACCTCCATCAGAATCAGAGGAGCACGCTGGACCCATGTGCTCTCCGCTGTGTCTTTCCTGGGTTTTTCTCCTCATCAGAAAGGCTACCGATGCTATCATCCTGCAACCCGACGTCTATATGTCTCTATGGATGTTACCTTTATTGAGGATGAAATATTTTTTTTCTGATACACCTGAGCATGTCCTTCAGGGGGAGACTAGTTGTGAAGGACATAACTGGCTAGATTTACAAGGGGGAGTAGTATTGGATAGTTTGATAGAAATGGAAGAACCGACCGAACCCTGCCCAAACTGGCTGAACCTGCTACACTAGCTGAACCTACTATTTTAACTGATGCCCCCATGAAGCTTCTCTAATAGTACCCGATCAAGCTCCCCTGGATATTCCTGAGGTAAGTGCTTCTATTCATACTGCTGATGATTCTTATGTTTTACCGCCTAGAAGGAACCGTGGGGTTCCACCTGATCGTTACTCACCAGAAGGCAAAGCAAGATATGCTATTGCCCATTATGTGTCTGAATCAGAGGTTATCTCCTGAGTGCAAAGCTTTTGTGACTAGAATGGATAGTATTAAAATTCCAACCCGTGTTGAGGAGGCATTTAATGATCCAAAGTGGGCCGAAGCCATGAATATTGAAATGGAGGCGTTGCAGAAAAATAATACATGGGACATTGTTGATCTACTAAAGGGAATGAAGCCTGTAGGATGCAGATGAGTGTTTACAGTTAAATATAATGCAGATGGTACTGTGGAGAGGTACAAGGCAAGATTAGTAGCTAAAAGGTTCACTCAGACATATGGAGTTGATTATCATGATACTTTTGCACCTGTGGCTAAGATGAATACTGCTAGAGTTTTGTTGTCCTTAGCAGTAAACTTGGATTGGACCCTGAGGCAATTTGATGTAAAAAATGCATTCTTACATAGTGAACTAGAAGAAGAAGTGTACATGAGTCTTCCACCAGGGTATAGCGTTACCGGTGGGACGGGGAACATGTGCAAATTAAAAAAGGCGTTGTACGGGTTAAAGCAGTCTCCTCGAGCATGGTTTGGCAGATTTACTACAGCTATGAAGAAGTTTGGTTACCAACAGGCCAATACTGATCATACTCTATTCATTAAACATAGGGCTGGTAAGGTGACTTTGTTGATTATTTATGTTGATGATATGATTGTGACTGGTGATGATACTGTAGAAATTGAGAAACTGGAGAAGCGTTTAGCATTTGAATTTGAGATGAAAGATTTGGGCAATCTAAAATATTTTCTAGGAGTGGAAGTCACTTGATCTAAACATGGCTTATTTCTTTCACAAAGGAAGTATGTCATGGACCTGCTAGCCGATCCTGGAATGCTTGACTGTAACACAGCTGATACACCTATTGTTGAGAATCATAAACTTGGTGTTTATGTGGATCAAATTCCAACTAACAAAGAAAGATACCAAAGGTTAGTTGGAAGATTGATTTATTTATCATTGACACGCCCTGATATTGCATATGCGGTAAGCATGGCTAGCCAATTTATGCATTCACCTAGTGAGGACCATATGGCTGCTGTGATGCGTATTCTGAGTTACTTAAAATCTGCTCCTGGGAGAGGTTTATTATTTAAGAAAAATGGCCACTTGGATTTAGAAGGTTACACTGACGCAGATTATGCAGGGAATATTACAGATAGACGTTCTACATCAGGTTACTTCACCTTTGTTGGTGGTAACTTAGTTACGTGGCGTAGCAAGAAGCAAAACGTTGTGTCTCGATCCTCTGGAGAGTCTAAGTACAGAGGGATTGCCCAAGGGGTTTGTGAAATATTGTGGTTGAGGTGGTTACTTGCTGAAATTGGGTTTAGATCGGATGCTGCTACAAAGCTCTCCTGTGATAATCAATCTGCATTTGAAATTGCTAACAATCCAGTGCAACATGATCGAACTAAGCATGTAGAAGTTGATCGGCATTTCATTAAGGAGAAGTTGGAGCATAAGTTAATTTCTATACCTTTTGTGCCTTCTTCAGAGCAGCTTGCAGATATGTTGACCCATGCCGTGTCAAAGCGCCGATTTGAAGACTCACTTGACAAGTTGGGCATTACCGATATCTATGCACCAACTTGAGGGGGAGTGTTGGCGTGAGTCAACGTTCCTATTAGGAATAGAAATTATATTTTATTGTAATTATCTGATTTGAGTTGAATTAGGAGATTTTGTACATATTTCCTATTTGTACCCACTTTGTATGTAGTATATATATTCCTCCTTGAGAGAAGAATAAACATATCAATTTAAACCCTAATTATTTTGAGTCATGCCAAAGCACAGCAGCAAGGGAATTCCAATCCAAAACACATTAATTTGGATTTTCACATTCAGCAGAATTTTAATTTTTAATTTTTCTATATAAGCAATATACATTAATCTTCGTTACTAAGACATCAATCCTTCACAATTGAAAACCGTATTACATGCATATATGCATCAGTTTTCATATCTTTTGGACTGAGTATGCAAAATAAAAAGTACAAAATTAATAATATATATCTAGCCTCTAAGCCTTTTTTTCATCATGTTGATGCGCACTGTTACAATCACATATACCCTATCTTGTAGATTGTCTATGAATAGAAAATATGCGTATCTCCATGTCTTGTTAATAATTAAAGAACCACATACTCCCCAAAATCCCACTATGAACCCCAATGCAGTGAAAATATGAAACCACGGAAGTTGATGAAGCCCATTGCCCACGTCTTTATTGTTCTTGTTATCTGCATCAATGCCCTTACTTGGTCCGCACTTATTTGGGAGTGGGGCACCACAAAGTTTTGGATTCCCCTCAAAGGTTGAAGCATTGAAACTTTGGAGCTGGGTGCTTGTTGGTATTGGTCCTTCAAGATTATTGTATGAGGCATTAAATTCTCTCAAGAAATTAAGCCTCGCCAATGATGATGGGATTATTCCAAACAAGTGATTCGTGGAGAGGTGCAAGACCTCTAAATTTTTGAGGTCAGATATTTGTTTTGGAATGATGCCGGAGAAGTTGTTGGAGTCAAGGTACAACTTGCGAAGAAGCTGCAATTGGCCGATCTCAGAGGTATATGACCACTAATGTTATTGTTAGATAAGTCTATACATGCTGGATAAAAACACATTTTTTGTGTTAGAAATTGTTTAATTGAGGTTTCGTAGAAGTTGAAGACAGGCAATTCAAATTCATATTGGCATGCTTGAGATGCAACAGGTTCATAAACCAACCTTGGTAGTCGACAAAGTTGCTGAGGAAATTCACCTGAAATTCGGTTGTTTGGCAAGCTTATATAAAACAGCCTAGGGAGATTCCCCAACCAACTTGGAATTGGCCCTGTGATTTGATTTAAACCCAGAAACAAGAAACCTAGATTCTTGAGCTTCAATAACCATACAGGTATTTGACCAGTGAGGTTAGAATCAGCCAAACTAAAATACTGAAGATTTTGCAATCCGTCGAAGTCAACCATGTCATCATCAAATGGCATTCCCTCACCCACAAAGGAACCACCAAGCAAGAGTGTGTGAAGACTTTTGCAACCCATCAATATCTTCGTTGCCCCTGTGAGGTTGGTGAATCGGTTGTAACCAAGCGAGAGGAAGGACAGGGATTTCAATGAAAGAATGTCAGGTTGTATTTGTCCCTCTAGATGATTTCTAGACAATCGAATGGCTTTTAGGGATTGACATGCATAAAGGCTTACTGGAACTGTACCAATGAAGTTATTCATCCTTAAGTCAAGTTTAGCAAGTTGACTAAGTCTGGAAAAATCAAGCATGGAGATATCTCCTTCCAAGTTGTTGGATCCCAAACGCAATTCTACAAGGTTTGTGCAATTCATCAAAGATGGGGGCAAAGCACCTTTTAAATTGTTGAAATCAAAGGTCACAAACTTCAACTTGGAGAGCTTCCCCAAATTGAGAGGAAGCTCACTGTCAAAATGATTAAAGGAGAGGTCAAGGATGGCAAGGTTGGTGAGGTTGACAATTTTATCACTAATGGCTCCATGTAGTGAATTGAGAGGTAATGCAATTTCTTCAAGTTTGGTAGCATTATAGATATCTTCTGGAAATAAACCTGAGAGGTTATTGTGACCAGGACGAAAAACCTCCAGTTTAGAACACTTCCCTAGCCCAGGAGCAAGGTCGCCAATAAATAGATTGGAAGAAAAATCCAATAGCCTAAGGAAGGGAGAAGAATGTTGGAGACAAATAGAGGATGGGACATACCCTGTGAAGGAATTGTGGCTGACATTAAAACTAGTCAAGTTGCTTGCTTGTTGGAAGAATGAAGATGGAATTGCACCAAAGAAGAGATTGCTGGACAAATCAACTGTTCGTATATTAGTAGATGGTAAAGAAAGTGGGAGTTTTCCAAAAAGACGGTTATAGCTCAAATCAAGGATCTCAAGTTGATTGAAAGACAAGAAGAACCGAGTTTCAAGTGAACCATATAGTGAATTGTGGGTAAAGTTCAAGTGGGTGAGATAGGTGAGATTTGCAAGTGAAAAGGGAGAGATAGCTCCTTTGAGCCCTTTGGAAGGTAAGAGCAAATGGGTGACCCAACCATCTTGATCACAAGTGATGCCCATCCAACGACAGCAATCAAGGGATGTCCAATTTAAGGGAGGAGAAGATAACGTGTTGGCAAAGGACAGGAGGGAGTTGCGTTCAGTTTGTTTGCAGGCATGAATATTTGTAGATATAATGCAAGAGAATAAGAGGAAGAGAAGGAAGGCATGAGACATTAGGTTATAAGCTTGCACTAGAGTGTTGCTTTGTGTATGTGCCGTTGCTCACATGTATTTACATATATAAGAGCAATGATGCTTGAAAAGGATGCAAACATCAGGTACAAATTGAGAAGTCGGCAAACAACAACGGCAATGCAAATTGTGTGGTTGAAGAAATCCATGTGTCGTGTACGTTTTCCTTAACAGTATAAAAAATTTCACGGATGTAGTTAATGCGTTTTCAGATTTGGATCATTATTGATATTGAAACCTTTGGGCCACGAGGAGAGGACTTGACAGCGGTCTGTAAACAGAATCCAAACTGCTAGTTAACCTAATTCAAACTGGAATATTGATAACTGATACCAGTCGCATCTTCCATGTTAATAATTCTTAGTCCAAGTTCAAAGTTGTTCTCTTGTTGATGATTCTTCTAAGAAAATTCAAATTGGAGGAAACTACTATGGATGATTCTTCTAAGAAAATTCAAATTGGACGATTCACGATTCAAATTGGATGATTCTTCTTGTTGATGATTCCATGTTAATAACTCAAAGTCATTCTTTCCAAGTTGTTTGCCCCACAGGAAGGAAACTACTATAATAAAATATTGATAGCAATGTTAACAACTTAACAACTACTTGCTAAATATATTGATAGCAATAAAAGGAGCCCCAACCAGGACCAAAGATGGAGAGGGTGGATGTGGACCCCACCACCTTGTTCTGTTTATTTTGTCAATTTCTCCCACTTTCTACTTTCTTTGTTTTTTTCTTTTGTTGCCCACTGCTCCCTTTTGATCCCTCTGTTCCATCTTCTCGTGCGTTTATCCCTCTCTTGGGCTGCGTTCTTGCACCACTGCTCAAACTCTTTATAGTCTGTTTCAATTATAAACTCATGAATTTTAGTAAATGTAAAATGAAATTCTTTTAAGTCCTTGGGTTATAACAAATCCCTATTTTTTTTTTTTGGTGCAAGAATGATAATTCTCTATCTTATAGTGTAATATGGTAGTATGATCATATAGTACTTAAAATGGAAAAATATCAATCTAGTCCATCCATATTATAACACTTATATGAGCTATTTCGTGCAAGAGTGGAACTAAAATTTTTTATTTTTAATAATTGATGTGTTTTTTGTTGTTCTTGAGTTTGAGTTTTTAAAATTAGGGCTACCAAAAAAGTTTTTTTTGTTTTGGACTCAAATTCTGTTTTTGAATTTAAAAAGTTTGGATTCAAGTTGAATACCAAACAGGTCCTTAACTTTTTAGTCTTTTTACTTTTGGATTGGTGAAATTTTTGGTGGGGTTGGGATTCGAATTTGAATAGAATAGGAGACAACAAGAAAGACAGACAGAATCAGATTCACGTGGGAGGGCTGAAACGGCAGAGAGGCCTATCTCTACATTTAGATTTGTGGGGGCACTTTTTTCGCAATAAGATTGGCGCGCGGTGAGGGTTGTTTTAAACAGAGCCACAAACACTCTGACACGTGTTCGACCTGTGTGGCGACTACTGTAATAAAATATTGATAGCAATAATGTTCAACCACTTGCATCTAACAACTACTTGCTAAGGGCACTTCCAGCAGTGCCCGAAGGCAAGGGCTGGGGGGTGGGGAGCTGAGCCCAAAACGCAGTTCCAGCAACAAGTGCTGGCTCGGGCAAGATGTGGGGGCTACAGGCCTGGGCTGGCCCGAAGGCAGGGGGAGCCAGTGTGCTTGCCTGAGGGTTGGTGCCACGTGGCAGCTTCTGGGCTGTCAGATTTCTTTTTTAATGCAACGGTAGGACATTTTTTCTGGCAAAAAATATGAAAACAATTCTAAAAAAATTTAAAAATACCCAAAAGTATCTGATTTTTTTTTTCTTTCTATAAATACCAATCCCTACTCTTCACTTTTAACAACAAATCCTCATACATCTTCTCCTCCTCCAATTATTATTCACTTTCTACTCAATATTTTTTTCACTTTCAAGTTTAATTTTTCTCTATCATATTATGGCTTTTTCTCAAGAAACCGGAGGGGCATGGAGCATCATGGAAGATGTTTTGAAATTTATATGAAATTTGAAACCGAAAATCTATCCGAATATTTTATCAGAAAATCTCATCGAAAATATTGTCCAAATTAATTGTTTAAGTAAACAAATTTGTGAAAAAAAATAAAAAATTGAATAGTAATTGCCCTTTGCCATGACAACTGTTAGAAGTGCAACTTACTTTTTGCAAAGATAGATACTATTCACATGAATAGTATCAACCCTAGCCCCCTTGCCATGGCAAGGGTTTCACTGTTGGAAGTGCCCTAAATATATTGACATCAATAAAACGAGCCCCAACCAGGACCAAAGATGGAGAGGGTGGATGTGGACCCCACCACCTTGTTCTGTTTATTTTGTCAATTTTTCCCACTTTCTATTTTGTTTGTGTTTTTCTTTTGTTGCCCACTGCTCACTTTTGATCCCTCTGTTCCATCTTCTCGTGCATTTATCCCTCTCTTGGGCTGCGTTCTTGCTTTTGCACCACTGCTCAAACTCTTTATAGTCCGTTTCAATTATAAACTCGTGAATTTTAGTAAATGTAAAATGAAATTCTTTTAAGTCCTTGGGTTATAACAAATCCCTATTTTTATTCTTTTTGGCGCAAGAATGATAATTCTCTATCTTATAGTGTAGTATGGTAGTATGACCACATAGTACTTAAAATGGAAAAATATCAACTTAGTCCATCCATATTATAACACTTATATGAGCTATTTCGTACAAGAGTGGAACTAAATTTTTTCCAAAAGGGTGGCTAATATTTTGTTAAACGATAAAACAAAATTAAGTCAAACCAAGAACAACTAAATTTTAATTTTTTTTTTTATAACTTGAACGATTCAATTAACATGATATAAAACTAAAAATAAACTACGACTTTTCTTAACTAGCCAGCCATAAAATAAAAGTGAAGAATTTGCACATATGGGAGTTGGCTGGGCTGGGCTAAATGTCAAAATCTTGAAATTACGTGCTATAAAAAGTATTTTTGACCAAGGTTGCATTGGGCTACAGTCGAGGGTAGCCTATATGTAGTTCCACCATTGTCACGTGACCGACCTCTGTATAATTTCTCGTTAATTACAGAGAAGGTGCCTAATTTAAAGCACAAACTTCTGTTAAAATATATAGTTGCATAGGAAATGCTTGAAGCATTTGTTTACATTATCAAATTGTCCATCTCTAGGGAACAAAGGGCCATAATTAATTAAACGTAGAACTGTTGGATTTGTTTAATTCATGAGAGTTCACCAAGGAATTTCATAATGTTTCTCGAAATATGATGAGGGGGGGCGGCGGGGAAGGGGGAGGTGGGGGGAATTACTTTTCCCTCATTGAAGGACATTCCCAAAAGTTCAATATTCTTTTGCTCTTATGTTTTATGTCATTGATGATATCAAAATACAATTAATATAAATGAGGTAGAGGACAAGCATAAATCTTTTTCATGTATAAATCCTATCCTACGATTCTGATGTTATTACTATTTTTAAGCCTAAAGGCATAAAATTCTGATGTGCCTATCTTCTTGTACTGTCCAATTTGCCAAAAACCTGTTTTTAATTATATTGGAACTTTGAGAAGATTTTGGCCTCAAGTTTTTTGTAAGTTTGTAACACTTTCTTTTGTTTTATAGGGATTGGGAGCTGATATATTCATGAATTGTATCTTTGTTTTTCCTTTTGTTTTATACATACAAGTGTTATTGGGGAATGAGTTTTCTCACATACACATACTGTCAAGGTGACATGAGAGTTCGAAATTAAGACCACTGATTTACAAATCAAGACAGTTTTCCATTAGACTAGACTCTATTGGCTTCATGAATTGTATTTTTGACTATATTATAAGGGGCCGAAAATTTGACCTAATTTTCTCCATCTTCGCTCACCACTTGGTCAATCCCGGACATTAAGAAGGCAGTAGTCTTTGGTGATCAAACATGATTAGGAACATCAATACTTTGTTACTTCCATGATTAGTAACAAACTAATGTTTTTGTTTCTAAACTCGTTAAATAAAAATATTGTTTGAATACAATATCCATCGAAAGTAAGTAATCAGTAATCAATAACCACTTGCATCTAATTTTTTTGATTTTCTTATAGTTAGCTTGAAAGCGATGCAGTTATAAAGGACTCTGAAAGGAAGAATGCGCGAAGACTTGTGCAACGCATTAGTATTTTCATTGCTCCTGTGACATTGGTTAATTCTATTGCCACCAAACCAATTAAGAGGAAGGACAAGTATTTCAATGAAAGAATCTGAGGTTGCATTTGCCCCTCTAGATGATTTAGCGTCTCGTTTCTCTCATTTGCTCGGCTATTGTTTCATATCCATTCGTCATGGTACTTGGGATCATATGGTACTGCTTCACCATTAATAAAAGGTTCTCCTCACTATGCCAAAAAAGGGCTTTAGCAATGGATAAAATCCGTTGCCTATTACACATAAATACCGTGGTATTTAAGCCTGTTGCTTATTCCTATGTAATAGGCAACGGATATTCTCCGTCGCTGTTTGTCACTTACTACATCGGATATCTGGTAAACTCCGATGCCTAAATGATTTCCGAGTGCCAAAAAAAGGTTGACTTCTGACGCCTAAACCCGAAACAACATCAGTAGTTTCAAAAGGTAGGAGGCTAAAGAGGTCTAACATCATCAGTAGTTTTAAAAGGGATGAGGCTAAAGAGGTCTAACAGCATAAGTGATATCTACTATGCTGATGCATATTGTCAATTACAACATCATAGAAACAAATAATGGTGTTGTGAATTATGTTATACATCATCGCTTTTTTTATTTTGCGGACGTGAAAAGCCTCCAATAGTGTTGGTGGTTACATAAATGTTGATGCTACTTCTCGTTTTAGGCATCAGTGATAATAGATGTCTGGTTGTTGTTTTTATCTTTCAACTTCAGTTATTTCTGAAAAACTGAAGTTGTTATAAACAATAGGCATCATTTATGTAAGGAAAGGGTAGGTATTTTGCTTGTTTCACATCACACTTTACTTAGTTACTGTAATAGTATTTAAGAAAGGCATGTAATTTAAATATATCCATAATTGTCTATATATATATAAGCAAAATACTTGAATGATCCATACTTGTCACATACAAATCACAAATTTACCAACCCTACACCACAAATTATCTATACTTGTCTATGCATAAGCAAAATACTAGCTAGAAAGACATGTAAAATGAAGGAATGTTTAGCTTAATCAAAAAGCCATTCTAGGACATGACTTGCCAATTCTTCTCGCACCTCATCCAATTCCATTTGGGTGTACGTGTCCTTCCTTCTAGCTCTATACTGAAAAGAAAAAAAACACATAGTATGTAAACACAAAATATGAACATAAGCTTAAAAAGTGCAAGGTACTAAATTTGCATAAGATATGTTGTCACTTCAAATGAACCAATATGCAAATTTACGAAATCATATTGGTGAACAAGAAAATCTAATTTGTCAATCAATCTAATTAGATAACAAGAAGTCATTAACTGGATCCCACTTCATGTTTAAACTAGCAATTAAATGATCATGTGATGGGGTAGAGAGTTGAACAAGCACAACTAGCATTTTTTCTCAATTGACACAGACCTAACTACCAAAAAAACAGAGGCACATTGCTGTGAAAAAAAATTACACAAGGTTCATATTAACACAGACCTAACTACCAAAAAAACAGAAGTTGCAAATTTCCATAAGTACCTTATTTCGAAATTCAAGGGAGGAATCTTTACAAATTTCCTTCATATATCTCATCACAAAATACCCACATGACTTGCCATCGCTTTGTTTAGGAGCACCCTACATTTTTACACAACAATTCAGCATTTAGTTAGTTAGGTTCCTTAAAATTAATCTTACAATGTTTGTGAAATACAAGCATACCGAAAGCATAATCCACATTGGTAATTTACGAGGTCGTCTCCCAATTTGCGCATTGAAAGCTTTGATCCCACTTTAACAGATAAATGACACTTGTTATAGGTCGTAAGCCAAATGCAAAAAATTTACATATTAAGGAAATAACTAAGAGAGACGGACTTACTCATTTACAACAGTTTTCCATGCATCATGAGGGTGACGAGCCCCAAGAGGATCCATGACATACACATTATCTTTGTTCTCATCAATTATTGTTAGGATCCAATGTCCCCTAATGGTAATTCAAAACATATTAGTAATACTCAAACATTCCTTGTAAAAATAAAAATAAAAACCACTTTACTTACCCAGGATTATATGGAATCAAAACGATGCTGTCAATGCTCGTTTGTTTCAAACATTTCGTAATGTATTCCGACCTCAAATTCCCATCTCTTGGATCATGTGCGGTACGTGCCGGGTCCATAAATCCAATCACTTGATCCCTTTGTTGGTTTTTTACCAAGCGAAACAAATAGCTGCCAACCATTTTCCATAGTTACTAAATAAATGAGACACAAGATTAATAGCCAATATGAGAAACAGAAAATTATAAAACATCAAGTTACTATTACCTAATATAAGCAGTTATTATAGTTTGTCCTATTTCTCTCATTTCAGCAAATGATCGGTGCATATTTACATATCATTTTGTACCCTTCTAACTTATAATTTGGTTATGCTTTTGAGCTAAACTTGTGCTTTTAATAAGTTTTGTGTTTGTTTCACTGTTATAAGCTTGAGACTCACAAATTGCATTTTGGAGACAAATTAGCTCAAAACGGTATCTGCAGATCAGTCAACTTCACGGATTAGACTGTACTTACTCAAGAAGAACCAGATAATGAACCATATATCATTGGCAAGCTTCGGAAGTCTATTTTCTGTACAATTTTACGGTTCATGATTCCGAGTCTTCTAGAAAAAGTTATACATGTTTTGGCAACTTAAAGTCAAATTCGGCAGCATCTGCGTTACTGGGCCAAAAATCACAATTGAAGGCCTTCCCGATTTTTCCTTGAGCTGGGCTGCATATGCTTGGAAATATAATTCAAAGAGCTTCAAGATCCATATTTTTCCAGATTTTTCAGGATGGAGCCACAAGCCCAAAACGAGCCCACAAGCTGGCTGCAATGCATTGTCATGCATGACATATGCATGATGAAGTGTTGTTGATTGTGGGAAAGTTTGGTGAAGCATATTCAATACCTATTTTTGAGTGGAATTTTGCAGCAGCCAAATGAATTAATTGAAGTTGAAGTGGATGATGCAACACTAAGCTTAATGACAAGAAGAATTGTTTTCAAATGCAATAGTGTGTTAGGTGAATTAAGTGTTGTAAGTTGGTGAAGTGAGTGTGGTTAGTGAACTCTATTGTATAATTCAGATTTTCACTTCCCCTAGGCCTATAAATAGGGAAGTTCTCTAAGCTTGTAATCACAACCCCAAGGGGGGGAGCTCTCAAGCACTTCTCTAGAGCTCCCTTCCCTTCTCTCCCTCAAATTCTCTTAGTTTCCCTTTGTAGTTCTCAATTGTTGTAATAAGATCATTCTACTAAACTTTCTCTTCTTCTAAATTCTCCAAACACTTCTCTATTCTCTTTCAAAGTTCTCCATGCTCTAAAACATTTCCCAAATACAATTCCCATTCTCTTCCAAAATTCTCAAAGTTCCCAAACACTTCTCCCATTCCTTCATCAAATTCTCCAAATTTCCCAAACACATTTCCCTTCTCTTCCAAAAGTTTCCATGTCTCAAACACTTCACAAACACATTTCTCTCCCTTCAAGGAGAGAGATGGCAACCTCAATCATAAGAATGGGAAGTGTGGAGCAGTGGGAGAAGTCGCGACCTCCAAGTGCATCCATGCTCAACCTAATCGCTTCAAGGGGGAGCATTTCAATCCTTTCTCTTTACTTGTTATTATTTCAAATCTATGTTTCTTTTTTATAAAAAAATTAAAAAATTAAAAATTAAAAATTAAAAAAGATTTTTCATATGAGCTAACTTATGGTAACTCCAGGAAGCACTTCCGTCAATACAGTGTCTAGGAGTTCTTTAGGCGACACCTTTGGTGTCTAAGAAGTTTGGGTTTTAAGAGGGACCATTGTGACCCCTCCAACCTTCCCGGATCCCCTGGCTGTGTTTTCTGAGGCCTTTAACTGGTCATCCGTGAGTTCCTTGTATATTCGTGTGTTTTTAAATCAAGTTTTTTTTTCTTTGTTTTCTTTTTCTGTATAGTCTTTGTTTTTGTTTTGTTTTGTTTTGTTTTTTTTTATTTTTTGTTAAGTTAGTTTATGTATTTATTTACGTGGTGTAGTTAGTTAGTTTATTTCTGAGTGTTAAAAACACATTTTTATTTCACTCAAAGGCTGCATTACAAACAACAACAAAAAGTTAAAAACAAAAAACAAAAAAAAAACAACAAAAACAACTTCTTCATCTTCATCTTCATCTTCATCTTCATGGCATGCCTCTATTCTCTCTTACTTGCAGAATTTGCAGCAGCTCCACATGGTTCTCATTTTTTCTCCAGTGCTTCCACGTGCTGATTGGCAAGGAGAGCCGCTTCTGGAGGTCCGCCACCGTAGCCTTCAAGGAAGCTACTTCCTCGCTCAGCGCGGCACACTCCCGTGTTCTCGCCAACAATCGCATGCCTAAATTGGTAGCCGAGACCGCATGGAGCACAGTTAAATCGTGGGACTCCTCCACCGCAGCCTTGTCGGACCTCTGTGCCACATGCAGATGATTTGCCGATGTGAGTTTACTACCAATCATGCTGCCCAGGAGCACGCCTCTGTTCGGCACCGCCTCAGAAAAGTTCGGCATTACCTAAGCAAAGTTTGAGGCCGTACCGTGATGATATGTGGAGTTTGGGAAGACATGGTTTGGACGAGCCCTTATCTGGGTATTCAGTGGTGCAAGTGAGAGCTCAAGGTTGAGATCATCAAGGTGAGTGCATAAGGATGCCATTTGTTTTGCTTCTGAATTTTTTGATGTTTTTCCTTGAGTTTGCAGGAAGAAATGCTGGGTATCATCCGCTTATAGAGATGTGGTTTAAATAGGCATATGCTGATGAGAGAGAGCCAACACCACTTCGGATTTCCCGGGCATGCTCGACCTAATCGCTTCAAGGGGGAGCACATTAACTTTCACTTTACTTTATTTTATTTTATTTTTCCATGTTTTCTGGTGTTTTATGTTTTTGCCCGTTACTTTCATTTTCTAGTGTTTTGTGTTTTTCCCTTTCGGCTATCACCTTTGTCTTATTTTAGTTTGAGAAGTGTGCTTTCTTTTCCGTTTGTCGTTTTTGTTTGATTTAAGTTTGGGAAGTGTGTTTTATTTGTCTCTTTCTTTTTCCTTCTGCAACTTTACTCTTTTATTTCTGAAACAAAAATAACGAAAAACAAAAACAACCAAAAAAATAAAAACAGTAGAAATCATTTCTTCAGAGCGCTAGGTGTCTCGACCATAGGAGCTTTGAGTTTGGCCCTCTGGCTATCCTCTTCGGGGCTTCACGCACAGCCTCTTGGGGCTCACCACTTGAGCTCCCAAAGATCGCAATCTTAGCTTGAGCATAACTACTCTCGCGATCTGCTTGCTTGCGTTTACCCGGTCGGTCTAGGTCCTCCAGCTGTTTTCTCATGTCACGAGAATACAACTCTACCATCTTTGATAGGCTTTTATTCTCGTCCCGTAATACTTCTAGCTGGTGTCGATTCACCTCCACTATCCTTGCCCTCTCTCTTTTCAAGCTTTTTATAGCACTCTGACACTCTTCAACCATACTTCGCTTCGCCGCTGAACTGACCTTTCAGAATCTCTACCTCATGGGACTTCGCAAGTAGGCGATGACCCAAACTTGCAACACATGCTGACTCTGCACGCTCAGTGTCAGGGCATCACTCGTAACCCGGTTGTCATCCCTTGTCACTAAATTTCTGCCAACTCCAATGGCAACATCGTTGTCCAGGAGTATTGAGTCATTGACAGTCACAGGCCCCCTTGCGGAGGCAAAGTAGGGTACCCCCACTGGTGCCGCCCGCTTGGCCCCATGTCTGAGTCGGTGGAGCTAGGTTGAGATCCAACGAAAATGGGTAGGAAGAGGCCATTTGATTTCTCACTTTTTTTCTTTTTCTTGCTTCTTTTCTCTTTTTCTGTTTTTGAGTTTGTGTGTTTTCCCTTCTTTTTCCTTCTTATAGACATAGTCTTTGACAAACCCTAGACATTACAGCGTCTAAGCATTTTCTGAATCTCCAGGAGTCCTTGAGTCCCACAACCTTCGCGTTTTCCAATTGTACCCAACTCATTTATCACGACTTTGCTTTGTCTAAACGGACGCGTTCAACAAAGTCTTTACGCCTTTCCATGAGCCCGTAATTTCCGCTTGTGAAAAATACGGTGCCTCTACTTGTCAACACGTGTCTCGCTCTCGAAACATCAAGGACCACATTATCTCTTTTCAGAAATCCCGTCTTCGCGCTTAAAAAAAATGTAAAAAAAGAAGAAATAAATTGAAACGTGTGGGCTTCGAATTTCATTTTGGGTCGGTTTTTCACCTTGTTTGGGTTTCAAGGTGGGCTAATTTCATTGTGGGCTTTGGGCTTTCAAAAAAATAAAATTGGGTTTTAGTTTGCGTAAGACCTCCTCCGTTTAGGGCTTACCTGTTTTGAGTGTTTTACTGTTTCGTTTTTTTTTTATTTTTTATTTGATTGTTTGTTTTGTAATTTTTATTTTTGTAATTAGTTTCCATTATTTTATTTTTGTATTTTGTTATTTTTTATTTGCTTTAATACCTTCATTTGCTATTATGACATTGCTTGTGCCTAATTTTTAAACATTGAGGACAATGTTCATTTCTAGGTTTGGGGGTATTGGAGTTTAGCAAGTAATTTTGGTTTGGGGGTATTGCTTGTGTTTTTTTTAAATTTTGAGTCCTGTTTTGTTTTGTTTTGTTTTTGAGTCACTTTCCGAACACATATGGTGAGATTGTGATAAATGTTGCATGACTTAAATGAAAATTGGATTTCATTTTATTTTATTTTAAAAAAAAAATTATAAAAAAAAGAGTAAAAATTTAAATTGAAATAAATAAATAAATAAATTTGGCATTGTTCTAGCATGATATGTTTGAAACCTTCTTTGCACTTGCCATTTGTTTCATAATTTTCCAATTAAAGGATTTGCATGATCTAAAGAATTGTATGAAGCATAAATTAGACTTATATAACCAACCATATAAAGTGAGCTTTTGAGCTTTGTACTTCAATTCATGAGTGTTATATACGTACTCTTAATTTCTTGTCATCTAAGTTGTTGTTTGATCTCATTATTCATTGATTTGGTTGAACACTTAAAAGTCATTCATTCTTATGCAATTTGATTCCATGACATTTAAGAAATGATATTAAGGCCCTCTTTGGATCGTTTGTGCCTTTCAAGCTAACCTTATGCATGCTTAAGCATGATTTTCCATTGTTAACAATTTTGAGCCTACATGTAAACCTTTTCTTTCATTTACCAATTATATTTCTTCACCTTAGCCTGAAAAACAAATATTTACCTTTCTAAGGAACTCATGAGTTTTAATTGGGATGTGTTTTTCATATTAGGTTTGGGAAGAGGTGTTACATTTCAAAAATATATAGAAAATCACACAATTGGTGAAAGAAAAGAGTAAAATTGTGATTAAGTGGTGGTTGATTGAAAATTCATTTTTGGGCCTTCAAAATAAATTGGTGATTGTTCAATAAAGGAGTGAATCATTGTAATGAAGGTATAAGGAGTTTTGATCATGTAAAAATAAATTCTCATTGTGATGATTCGAAGTCTTGTGAGCAATTGTTTTATGCTCTTATATTTTGAGTTCCTTGGACTTTGTTTTATCCATACCCTTCATTTCTTACTCACCTTACACCCTTGGCCCCATTACAACCTATGTTAAAGACCTATTTTATATAATTGATAAATCATTGTATAATTAGGAGATACTTTCCTAATTCTTTTCTTATCTAATTCCTTGCATAGCACTCTTGTAAACTCTTATATATATCTCCTTATGGAGAAGAATAAAGTTAACCTAATACATTCAAACCAAATATCATATTTTAGCATGGTATTAGAGCAATCGATCCTCGGTTGTCTCTAACTTCTCATATCAAATTTCTTCAAACCCAAACCCTAAATCAAATTCCTCATATTTACATATTCAAATTCAAATATTCATACCCACATCCTCATATCCTCTTATCACAAAACCCTAAACACAACTTTTTTCTCTGATTTTTAAAATCCTTCCGCTACCATGGATATCGTCTCATCTTCCCAAGGCCACTGCCTCCACTTCCCCACCCTCCAAAATTACCACAACAGGTTCCCAAGGTTATGTTTTGCATAGTTCTTCAAAGAAACACACATGGGTCATTGACACCGGAGCCACCGATCACATGACCTTTCATCCTGAACAAATTACCTCTCATACACCGTTTTCCCAATCGGTGGTGTCTAATGCCAATGGTACCCCCTCCCTAGTAATTAGGGGGGGTTCCCTCTCTCTCTCTCTGACTCCCTCACTTTGGATTCTCTGTTGATTATTCCATCCTTACATTATAATCTCTTGTATGTTGCCCAAATTACTACAACTTTGAATTGCACTGTAACCTTTTGGCCTACTCATTGTGTTTTTCAGGACATTCTCAGCAGCAAGACGATTGGTTGTGGTACTTGGAGGGGCAAACTCTACTATCTGGACTTGGCATCTGACAATGAAGCCAGCCTTAGTCAAACTTACAAAATTGGGGGTGCGAGTGTTGAGAAGCACACTTTCAAAGTATGGTTGTGGCATCGTCGTCTTGGACATGCTTTGTTTGGATATTTACATAAGCTATTTCCTTCCTTATTTTCCCAGTTAGATATTTCCAGTTTAAAGTGTGACATCTGTGAACTTGCCAAGAGCCATCGTGTTCCTTTCCCCTTAAGTTCACATAAAAGTTTGGTTCCCTTTTCTCTTGTTCATTTCTGATGTTTGGGGCCCGGCTAAAATTACCACTCCATGGGGAGCTAGATGGTTTGTCACGTTTATCGATGATTGCACACACATGACCTGAATTTCCCTTCTCAAAACAAAAGGGGAAGTCAGTTCCAAGTTTCAATAGTTCTATCAAATGGTGGAGACACAATTTCATACCAAAATTCAGGTTCTTCGGTCTAACAATGGCGGAGAATTTCTCAACCATGATCTTAATGAGTTCTTACAAGACATGGCATCATACATAAACGCTCATGCCCTTACACTCCCCAACAAAATGGTGTGGTTGAACGAAAGAATAGACACTTATTGGAAGTAGTTCGTGTCTCTCTCTTTGGTGCCAATATGCCTCGGCCTTTTTGGGGGGAGGCCGTTCTCTTTGCAGCATACCTTATCAATCAGATCCCCTCCACTATCCTCAATTTCCAAACCCCCCTTCAAACACTCCACCACCATCTCCAAATACCTCCTACCCAAAACCTAAAACCCTGAATTTTTGGCTGTGTAGTCTTTGTCCACTTACATGTGTTTGTGCCTGATAAATCTCGGCCATGGCTGTTGGCCGAAGGGACTTCCTCTCGGCCCTGGCACCTGCCCACAAACTGAAACATAGCGGTTCATTAAGCATTTGCCTTCCTAAAAATGGAAGGAAAGCTGCGAAAAGGAATCCTTGAGCAACGCGCTAGAGCACCACCCAAAATTCACCATCAATACCACCACTAAATGGCCTTGTAGCTGAGGCCGAGATCAGTTCCTCTCTCAGCCACAATCGTTTGATTAGGAGTCGAATTCAAACAGGCGCACCACTTAACCGCTCCATCCACATCACCATCTCAACGCACGGAGACCGTGCTGGCACGCCCGATCACAACCGTATCGCATCTAAAAGAAGGAAGCCACGTGTTAACGTAAATCCCCCCTGCTCGGATCACCAGGCAGTGAAATTTGCGCACCCAACAACATGATTACCAACGCAGTAAATTGGATCCTCGCGCTGAAAAGTGTGTTTTCATTGGTTATGCACCTCATCAGAAAGGCTACCGATGTTATCAGCCTCCTAGTCAAAAAGTCTATACTTCTATGGATGTGTTCGGGAACACGATATATATTTTTCAGCCGTACAAGAGGAGAATTGCAATGCCAACACTTCTCAAATTTCATAATTTTTTCCTATAGCATTTTTTCCAGATTCGTTACAGACTAAAAACAGCTGGTTGTGGGACACCAATGACCCGTCGCCCGATGCAAATGACCGATCACCTGACGCAAATGCCCGGTTGCAAGAAACTCTGCCTGAAATGACCGGTTGCATGTTCCAAACTACCGGTCTCCAAGTACACTAGCTGAAAACGACATGTCGCATATTGCAGACGGAAGGGTCGCCAATGAATTTGCCTGAAAGAGACTGTTCTTCTGAAACCTGACCAGCCTCTCCCCAGAAATTTGTCTCCACCTGATTCGCACCATCAAACGCGGAGGAGGAGAAAATTGAGGAGTTTTTGCCCACTCCAGAGAATTCTTCAGCTCCAGGAGTACCACACCAATCACCTGCGAGGACGTCATTCAGGTACCTTCTCTCCCTGAAACTGATAACATTAATGAAATATCTCATGATGATTTAATTTCAGAAGGCACAGTGCCTGCATATCAGATTCCAAAACGGAAGAACCGTGGTAAACCTTGTGAAGCAGTTGACAAAAGGGAAATATCCCATCAATAATTATGTATCCCTCAACAGATTATCAGAGTCACGGGTACACTTTGTGAAGCAGTTGACCGAAATACATGTTCCCAACAGTGTAACTGAAGCACTAGAAGACCCAAAATGGAAAGAAGCCATGAATGAAGAAATGCGAGCTCTCCAGAAGAATGGCACATGAGAACTCGTGCCATTAACTCATGGAAAGAAGACGGTGGAATGCAGATGGATTTATACTATGAAACTCAAAGAAGATGGATCCATTGAAAGATATAAAGCTAGATTGATGGCAAAGGGGTACATACAAAGATATGAGATTGACTACCAAGAGACCTTTGCCCCAGTAGCCAAGAGTAAAACTATCAGAGTCCTTCTGTCTCTAGTAGCAAATCTCGATTGGCTATTACATCAGTTTGATGTAAAAAATGCATTCTTACATGGAGACTTGGAAGAAGAAATATATATATGGATTTACCATCAGGATGTAACTTAGCTCATGACAAGGAGAATCAAGTTTGCAAACTCAGAAAGTCATTGTATGGGTTAAAGCAATCCCCCAAGGCATGGTTTGGCAGATTCACTAAATCCATGAAGAATTTTTGATATATACAGAGTAATGTCGATCACACCTTATTATTGAAGCGTGATGGAAGAAGCCTTACTGCATTGATTGTGTATGTGGATGACATAGTCATAATTGGAAACGACACAAGAGAGCAACTAAAACTGCAAAAGTATTTGTCTCAGGAATTTGAGATGAAGGATTTAGGTGATCTGAAGTACTTTCTAGGAATTGAAGTAGCGAGAAGATTATTGACAGAATTGGTTTAAGCCAGAAAAGTCAATAGAGTTACATTGTGATAACAAGTCAGCCATCGATATTGCCCATAATCCAGTTCAACATGATCGAACTAAGCATGTTGAGGTGGATAGACATTTTATCAAAGAAAAAATTGAGAAGAAGATCATCCGCCTACCATTCGTAAAATCAGAAGATCAATTGGCAGATATCTTAACCAAAGCTGTTTGTGGAAGAGTATTTCATGACTCACTTACCAAGTTGGGCATTGGCGATGTATATGCACCAACTTGAGGAGGAGTGTTGACGTGAGTCTCCTAATGAATCAAAGAGATTTATTTCCTTGATTAATTAAGGGATTTACTTTCTTATTTTATGTAATTGATAAATCATTGTATAATAATGAGATACTTTCCTAATTCTTTCTTGTATCTAATTCCTTGTATAGCACTCTTGTAAACTCTTATATATACCTCTTAGGCTCGAGTTTATGCCTTAGTTCAGTAGGCACATGAACATAACACAAGGTGCCAAAGATTTTTAAATGAGCAATACTAGGCTTTCTTCCACTATAAGCTTCAAATGGTGTGATATTATTCAAAGCCTTTGTAGGGCACCCATTCAAGATGTACACAGCTGTGTGAACAGCTTCAGCCCATAGGAAATAAGGTATTCCCTTCTCATGTAACATTGACTTGGCCATATCAACCACAGTCCTGTTCTTCCTCTCTACCACTCCATTCTGCGATGAGCGTAGGCCATTGTGAGTTGCCTTTGGATGCCATGATCTTCACAAAATTGTACAAACTCAAAAGACTCTGTCACTTCTCAAGCATTTCACCTTGTATCCTGATTGAAGTTCAGTCACGGACTTCAATTTCTTGAAGCAGTTGAAAGCCTCATATTTGTTTCTTAAAAAAATAGACCCAAATTTTCCTTGTGAAGTCATCAATGATCTGATCGGTGCATAATTACATATCATTTTGTACCCTTCTAACTTATGATTTGGTTATGTTTTTGAGTTAAACTTGTGCTTTTAATATTTTTTTTGTGTTTGTTTCAGTGTTATAAGCTTGAGACTCATTAAATGCATTTTGGAGACAAGTTAGCTCATTTGTGTCTGCAAATCTGTCAACTTCACGGATTGGACTGTACTTGCTCAGGATGAACCAGATGATGAGGCCTATATCATTGGAAAGATGCAGAAGTCTAGTTTCTGGATCATTTTACGGTTCATGATTCCGAGTTTCCTAGAGGAAGTTATGCAAGTTTCGGCAGTTTAAGGTCAAATTCGGTAGCATCTGCGTTCCTGGGCCAAAAATGACATTTGAAGGTCTTTCCGATTTTTCCTTGAGTTGGGCTGCATATTCTTGGGAAGATAATTCAAAGGGTTTGAAGATACAGATTTTTCCATATTTTTTAGGAGGGAAGATCAAGCCCAAAACAAGCCCACAAGCTGACTGCAATGCATTGTCATGCACGACATGGGCATTCCAGCTATGAAAGTATAAATGAGCAAAAACAAGACATTGTGGGAAACATGTTTGGATAAATCATGAAGCACTTTCCAGGCTGCTAGTGGGATTAGTTGGTACATGTTGGAGCTATTAAAGAGAAAGAATATGCATGCATGTGAAGCAAAAAGGAAGGAAATAAAGTTATGAAGTTAATTCTGGTCTATTTTCGGCAGTCAACTTACAAGGCCCAAAACGTATACTTGTACTGCTCAGATAGGAATACATTCTTCATAAAAGTTGTTTCAATGGGTGTCTATTATGACATATCCAAATTTAGCCCCATTGGATACATATTGAAACCTCAGGCCTTCCTGCACCAAGCCTGGTGCAGAAGAATCGTTTTTCCAGCAACCAAAAGAAAACCCACATAGGTTGGCAACAAAAGGCAGCCACAATTGCACACCTTTGATAACCCATGTGAAGAAAGCTGGAGGTGCAGCAAAAGAAGTATGGGATGGAATTTATTCCAACCACACTAACATAGACAAGATGAAGTGGGAGTTATGGGTTGTATTAAAAGAGGAATGGTGGTGTTTGATTTCATCATGATGTTCCTCCCTCTTAGCCCTATAAATAGAGAAGTCTTCAAGCTTCAAAACACATCCCCAAGGGGGGGAGCTCTCAAACACTTTTCTAGAGCTCCCCTTCCTTCTCTCCCTCAAATTCTCTTAGTTTCTCTTTCTAGTTTTCAATTGTTGTAATGGAATATTTGTGCTGAAATTCTCCTTAAGTTTTTCTTCATTCCACTTTACTTTTCATTGTTATGTAAATTCTTTTCTTTAGTTTCAAGTTTGATTAGTTTCCAAGTTTCAATTATGATTTTTGTTCTTATTCATTATGCTTATAAGTTAATATTCTAGTTTGAATGATTGATCACCATTTAGGCTTGCATATTAGCTATCTTGGTTTGAATTAAGAGTAGACACCATGCTTTAATTCGAATTGAACTATGCATATGAAGAGTATGTATGGACATTCGACAATACGGATTAGATACATACTTAGTTGTTTAAAATGTTCTTCTATGCTTAGTGGATTCCTAATGCTTAGTTTAGATTAGACAACAGATGATCAACTTAGGGAATTAGGAATACAAGGTTAGGACCAAACACCATGGCTTAATCATACTTTAGCTAGAATCAATCCGTTAATCTAATTGAACTTGGGCACTTATCTACTTGAGTTATTTTATTTTCTTTCTTTCTTGTTTTATTTATTTTCTTTCTTGTTTTTCTGCTTTGTGTAGGAAAACTGAAATGGATTATTCAATCACCAATCCCTGTGGAATCGACCTCGCACTTACATATGCTATATTACCGAACGGCTCGTGCACTTACGAGTATCACAAGTTGAGGATGCAGCTGAATCCATTTTGGTGCAGCTGAATCGTGCCAACATGATCAGCATAAAGTATTTGTTGCCTGCAACAGATTCATTTCTCATAGGGCCACAAAGGTCAATCTGAACTAACTCAAGTGGAATCCTTGCTCTTTGAGCTTGACCTTTTGGAAAACTAATTTTGTGTTGTTTTCCAAGTTGGCTGCCCTCACATACACCATTTTGCTCTTCTAGTTGAGGTAATCCATGTACCATATCTTTGTCTCTCAGTTGTTTTAACCCTTTGAAATGTAGATGTCCTAGCCTTTTATGCCAAGTCCATGTGCAATGAGTGATAGTTGCTTTCATGGCTAATTGGTTTTCAGCTAATAGACAAAGGGGTCGTTTGGTATGGCGGACTGTCATGGATTGAATTAAATCCTAGGACTGTCTTGCATTAGCTCGGATTGGCCTAACCTGGATTAAGTACTGACTTACGTTTGGTGCTGCATCAAACTAAGAAGCTGGATTGTAAAAATAGTGAAGACCTATGTTTAGTGCTATGTCGGACTAAAAAATAATTATTTTAATATTTAATTTTAATTATAAATTTTAACCTATAAATAAATAAATATATAAAGATATATAACTTTAAAAAAAAATTAAATAAAAAATTGAAAATTATAAATATATTGTAGCATTTTGGGCTTTCTTTTTTTATTCTTAATATTTTTAGGCATTTTATAGCTTTTTTCACCCAAACATATCATTACCCAAAGCCCATTTTAATACTATTGCTTAAGACCTAAACCCATAAACAGATCTATGAAAAAAATATTAGGAAACGACGTCGTCACCCAAACATATCTTCTTCTTCCTCGTGAGCGCCTCTCTCTTCTCTCTCTCTCTCTCTCATAGCTGGATATACTGGGTTTTAAATCAATACAATCTCATCATCATTGTTTCTTCATGGAAACACAGATAGTTAAGGGATTGGGAGAGATATTGATGGGTGCATATCTTGGACGTGTCATGGGCTTCATTACCAAAAGATCCAATCTAGACTCTCCAATTGTAAGGCCAACTATTAATTTTATGAAAGGACAATTTTTGCATCAATATTTAGTTATTTTTACGAGATCCGTGCTTCTTAGGAGATGAATCTGTGGGTGTCTTGGGATTCTCGGTGTTGGGTCTGTGTGCGTGGCTTGAAGGTGGTGGTTATGGGGGAGAAGAAATTTGGGGGGATTGTTGGGCGTTGGGTTCTACCACAGTCCGTCGATTGCGTCTGTGGTGGTGTGGTTTTCATTCAAGCCATAAGGAAATCCATCAGACTCGAGTGTTCAAAATAACATGCTCGCTATTTTGCGATCCCAATTTCAGGCTCTCTATATTAGACACACGAGTCCCCCTTTTTTTTAACTGTTGGACTATAGAGTCTCATTTAAGTTAATCCCTTCCTTTGCCAAACATGGGTTTCAAGTGTTATTTAACACAGTCTAGTCCAGTGAGGCACAGTGAGGCATACCAAACATGCCCATAAAGGATATCACCTGTTCTTCTTCATTGGAACCTTGATGATGAGACACTTTATTAAGAAATTGTCAAACACTTTGCACATTCCTTCTCCAAACACCAAGAAGTATCCATGCTCATCCATTTGCCCAACACTCAGCAAATTCTCCTTTAGTCCTGGCAGATACATCACTTCCCTGATATATTTTCTGCCTTTAGTTGTGTCAATAACTAATGAACCTATGCTAGCCATATTCACAAGTGCACTAGTTGGCATTTTTACTTTTGTTGTATTAATAATTGACACAAAGAAATGTGCTAATCATCCAATTAAAAATACCCTCAAGTGCACGAATTCATTGGGGTATATATTTTGTAAGTACGTGGTTGATCCCATGAAGAACTGTCAACTTATTAAAAGTTCTAATTTGAGTACGTAAAGAACACTTATTTAACACAACACAAATGCACAAAACAAATTGGAAACTATAAATGAGTAAAGAAAGGTAAAAGAAAAGAAACAAAATAAGACACCAAAGAAAAACACAAACAGCAAGTTCTATCACCCTTTTATCACCACTGTATCACCTGTTTATCACCTGTGAATAGTGCTTCAATAGTGATGGATACTGGTCGGTGAGGGTTTTTGGTAGATTCGTTTTTCTGTTTTTCCGGTTTCGACCTTTGTCCAGTTTTTGACCTATAACTTTCCAATCGTTTGTCCAAATGTCAAGTTCTTTATACAGTTGGATTCAGCATAGAAAATGGAAGAACACAGCATGGACCAAAAGTAAAACACAATTACGAAGACAAATACAATGCAGTAAAGAAGACACATAATGTTTCAAACACACACACACACACATGTTGGGGCGCCGGGGGGGGGGGGGGTTGATTTGATTTAAGTGACCTATTTCTAAAGCTTGAATGTAAATGAACTCTAATTTTAACAAGAATAGGAGGAATGAAAATCAAAATGTGAAAGTAAAATGTAACAAACACTAGGGTTTTGGAATCCACCCTAAACAATCCTACCCATGTTCATGGACACTCAAGTGATGAACTCTAAATGTGTTGATGAAGATGTTCGCAATCAAGACCGGGACTAGTGGCTCAAGCTCTCTAATATACGTAGAGTGCAGGGCTAGTGCTACAATACTCGTGCCTTCCCTATAACCAAATCTAGGTGTGCTTAGTACTTCGATTCAATTACAAGAAAAACCCATTAAGTTCAAAAAGAGAATATGAACATCACAAGAACCCTAATAGTATGATGTTTACATTAGGCATTCAAGAAACCAATTCACATGGATAATTCTTACTTCATCCATTTATTGCTTAGGAAAACATGAAGATACACATAATCCCAACAACCTCAAGAAGCATGCTTTCAAAAGTGATCAATCAAAGGAAAACATACATCAACGATAAATTATTTTAGTGAATGGGAATTCATCAACAATATCTAGAAATTCATACACTCAAGCATCAAAACAATGGAGTATTCATGTTTAGGGCTTCAACCTAAGCCCTAGCTATGGGGTTTAGTTGCTTATACTTATTTCAAACACAAATTAAAAACAAAACTAGAAAGAGTTTACAAATTTTGTGAAAATGGTGGAAGTTCAAGGTCTCCAATGGTGGAAGTCTCTTCCACTTCTTGCTTGGCTGCCCTTGTCTTCCTCCTTGAGCTCTCTAGCTCTCAAAAATCTCTGCAAAGTTGTAGAATGAATGAATGAATGGCAGATTGCACATTCATTCTCTTTTGCCCATCATTCTCTCCTCCTTTCCAGCTCATACTTTTAATATAAAACTCCACCTTTTGCTAAAGCCTTTAGCCTTTGTCTCCTTGCCATGATGGGGCATTTTTGTTCTTGTCTTCATAAAGATGCTCTTTATCTCATAAAATTGCACTCAACCAAAGTAATTTCTTGTTACCAAATGGCATGGTAACAAGAAGAATCAAGATGACACTATGGAGGTAAAAACTGGCCCAAGACAAATCTTCTAGAGCTGCTGTAACATGTAGGATCAGTTGGATAAGCTATACTTGTCTAATGGAGCTCAAATTTGGATATGTTGTAGTCAAGATCCATTGGAACAAGTTTCATGAGGATCTTCACCTCATCCGAGCATTGGAGCATGTTGATCCAAGGTCAAGAAGTTGACCTACGAAAATGAACAAATAGAATTTATAACCAATAAAGCATTTTTAGCTCATTTTCATTTTAACCAAGGTAAAGTATATGAAAACACAAAAAGAAAGTAAAAAACTATAAAATTTCAAGAACTAACTCAAAATATTAGGTGAATAACATGATAAATCATGTATAAAAATGAACCAAACAACTTTCCCAGCCACATTTGTCCTTATATCAACAAGCAAATCCACATTTCCAGTCATATGATTGCTATAGCCACTGTCAATGTACCACTCCCCTTGTGTTTTTGTCTCAGTGGTTGCATAGTTAGCATAGAACAAGTTCCCAAACACTTCCATTTGACTTGCACAGTTTGCCTTCTGCACAGACTTTCCTGCAGTGCACTCTCTACCCAATGACCAAATCTGTCACAATTGTAACACTTTGGCTTGCCTTTATACCAACATTCTCCAAAATGGTACTTTGAGCACACCTTGCAATGAGGTTTTATAGTTTCTTGACTTCCTGGTTGTGATGAACTAAGAATGTGATTTGGTGCATGATTGTTCTGTTGAGGCTTTCCTTTTGATTCCCACAGTTTGCCTTTAGGATTCCAATTTTTCTGAGACTTGGATGGACCAGATTGAACTGCATTCTTGTTCTGGCCTTTTGGACTCACAGTGAATGAGGCAAACGCCTTCTCAGTTGCATCAGCATTGTGCAATTCAAATCATTGCTCTCGACTTTTCAGAATGACAATTACTTCTTGCAATTCCACAGTCTCTAGACTTTTAGTGTTCTCAATCACCAAATAGATAGGGTCATATACCTTGCTAAGACTAATCGAGACCTTTTGAACAAGCCTCTCATTCGAGAGCATTTCGCCCTATGTTTTCATTTGATTAATTAGATCATTCAGTCCAGTAAGGTAAGCAGACAAAGACTCCTTATCATGCATTCTAGTGTATTCAAATTCGCATATGAGATTTTGAAGTTTTACCGATCTAACATGATCTCCACCATGGTATTCTCCATACAACAGCTCCTAAGCTGCTTTGGCAGAGTCTGCGTGCCGATGCATGGGAAAATTTGATTAGAGACTGTGTTTTGGATAATACCTAGAGCATTTGTATCCTACATGAGAATTGCAGCTACTTTCTCATTGTCTTTTTCTTTTGAGGTTTCCTCAGATGCCGTCTTCTTCTTCTTCAAATCAGAGATTTGAATCCCCTTCTCTACCAAATTCCATAGCCCATATGATTTGAATATGGTCACCATCTTAATCCTCCAAAACTCATAGTTCTCACCAGAGAAAATCGGAGTTCTCACCTCTGAGCTTCCAGATCCAGCCATTTCTTATCTCAGATGTAATTGAAAATGTTTTCAAAATTAAAAGTAATCGAGCTCAAGCAGCTTTGTGAGCTTTGAACGAGCTTCGGGATACCCCATTCTTTTCTTCACAGTTTGAACGCCCAGCTTTTAGATGATTGAACCAGGCTTTGAGGCCATGTTAATGTATTTGTGTGTGTGGAAAGGAGAGTGACGAAGGAGAGAAGAAAATGAGAGCAAGAAGATTGGCAACGACTGCTGTGCTACACGTGTAGCAGAGGAACGTTCATTCCATTCAGACTTACAACCTCACGTACTTGGAGTGAAGGATTATAACCGTTCGGCACAGTAGCTGGATCCCTTACATCACAAGGTGATCTCAGCCAATCATTTAGACATCCAATAGGATGCTTACACTTGGCTTACAAAATGAAATAAAGGAAAAACTGTTTTAACTAACTAATAAGTCAGCTTAAGAACTTATAATTCAACAATAGAGATGTAACATATTAAACAACTATGATATCAAATAGGTGCAATCCCACGGTGTAGCATCCATTATCTACGTAGTACCCTGTGTGATGAAATTGCTATAGCAGGTCTGTGTTTCTAATCCTGTTTCTCTCAGAGTACACACACCAAGACGACTTGAAACTGTCATTTTCAACATTTTATTGTAAAATGGGTCATCATCATGTAAATCTTTCATTCAACTTTCAAACAAACTTACATATGAAAAAAGACAGCATGATAAGAAAAGGAAATTTTTTACAGGGCCATGAGTTTTTATGGCTGAAGAAAAAGAAAAAACAGAGTGCTAACATGGCTGAGAAATTTGATATTCTCAATGTCTGCCATTCTATACTTGACATGAATTCATATGAGAAGCAAAGCTTGATCAGGGAGGTTCAGTCAATGCATCATACTGACTCTCCAGACAGTATTAGCAAGGAAGAGATGGAAAGACAGATAAGAAAAAAAATAGGACTAGCCAACAAGGGGAGAGTACCATGGAACAAAGGCAGGAAACATAGTTCGGGTAACTAGAGATAATGGTGTAATTTTTTATTTATTGGATTTTAAATCTCATACATTTGGTTGAATCTAAAGTTGTGATCTTCCAGGTAATGCAGAGACTTGTGAGCGAATCAAACAGAGAACAATAGAAGCCTTAAAAGACTCCAAGGTGTTTTTGAATTAGAATGTAAGAGTTTATATCAAAGAGCGCACTACACAACTCATGTAAGGAGAAAAGGAAAAGTCTTTCATTTTTCAATCAACTGTTTTTTTTTAATTAAAAAATTGCTCTTTCGTTCACCCTCAATTGGTTTCAGGTTAGAAAGAAGATGTCTGAGCATCCCCGGCCTCATAGGTACACTCACAATCTTTGTCAGATATAATTAATTAGCTGTGAAACATAAGAACTTTGTTTATAGTGACAGAAACAAAAGAACTTTATAAATTACCTGGGTTGTCATCAAACTTTCAAATACCAAGAGTAGGTTTATGCTTTGACGACTGAGTGGAAAGTAAATTGTAGTTTACAACCCAATGTCAAGTTGGTTATATGCACAGAGATGGAAAGAAAGACATGTGATTGATGCCTATTTGATTACTTTCAAAATGATTACATGTACGGAAGTCGGGAACTTAATGCTGTAAACTTGTCTGGAGGCTTCTTTAAGATTGAAAGAGTTCTAACGGTCACTTCTTGTTAAAATGGTTATTAGGCCTGTATGGGCCATTGGATTGTCATTTTGAATAATGTTTGCGTAATCATAAGAAGTACGGTGATATAATGTAAGGGAAAGCAATCGCCCTAAACTATATGTTTATTTCTTTCTCGAATTCTCCTGTGAGATTAGTTTGGCAAGTTAATCAATCATTCATCAAAGGAAGAGGGGAAAGAAATAAACTTGTATGCAACCCCTTAAATGGGCCTCAGATTGTATTATGAACTTTGGATATCTACTTGTAAGCTTTATCTTCCTTGCCTTTTTTGGGAGGGAGGGAGAGAGAGAAATTAGTTTAAGGTTTTTTAGGCCTGCTGGACAAGTAGACATGATTTTTTTGGTTTCATGAACATAATGTGACCAGTAGAAGCCAATAGTTGTATTCTAGTCTTTGATGAAAGATACATTTTCTGTTCTAGTCTTTTTTTTTTCTTTGTTTAAAGTTATTTTTTGCTCTGAGTGACTCAGTCCAAGGAAAAAAATTTGGCAAAAAAATTGACTGTTATGTAGCGCCGAGTCCAAGGCAAAAATGTGTTCTTCACTTAGATGTGTTTGGGGACTGCGTTTATATGGAAACGGTTAAGGGAGAAATTATTTGTGTCATGTGTTGAAAGCATAGCAGAGGCGGCTAAGAAAGGTGGTAGCGTACAGCAAGAGCTCTGTTGGGATAGCTATGCCTATGAGAAGATACAGCAAAAATTACATCTCCAACAGCTTCAGCTGGCTGCTGAAAAGAAAAAGGAAAAGGCGAAGGAGATGGCAAAGAAAAGAGCAATGACAGCAGAACAAGTTAAAGAAAAAAATATGGTAAGGATTGCTCGTGAGAGGAGAAAAGATGGAGAAGTCTATGAAGATATACTGAAGAGTTGCAGTTCTTCAAGGGCGGAATTGTAAGCAGAGATTAATGAAGGTAATTGCTCAGTGTAGCCAAGACAATACTAAATTATAGCTAGAAGCAATTGTAGTTCACCATATATAAATTAGAAATACGTGACATATCACTCACAAACTTAGCATAAATAAATAGTATCGCTAAGCATACAATGTAAAGTTCATGAGTAGGTCAAAGAGAAGTGAGTTTTGGAGGGGGAAGAGTATTCAAATTGCATATGAAATCTGTTTAAGATTGCACCATAATGCCTTGATATATGTAAAGAAACTGACGGTGGATTGAAAAAATGGGTAATGATTGCTTTTCATATTTCAGACAGGACTAAGGTTAAAATCTTGTATATTGCAAAATTATTTTCCTGATTCATAAACCAGCTTGCAAAATTTCTTCTTCTTGAGGCCAATTTGAAATCCACACTATCTCTCGCAGGACCCGCCCAAAATTCATATGAAATCTAGGACGAATCCTGTGGAATTTCCGACATCATACCGATGTCGGGACCACTTACTAACAAAATGAAACTTTCTGTTGAAATTTCGCAGAGTCTCCCTTGAGAAATGGACATTTCCCAAATTTCTCAACCTGTTAAAAACACATTTAATATCACCAACCGGCAGCATGCATAAGATAAATTCATGCAGTTTACAAAGATGGCCTCCGGCCTCACAATCATACCCTAGTACGGGTGATAACAGAGAAATTCTAAAGACTTAGACCAGGATCAAACATCCATCCAAATAGGTTTCAGACTCAACAAGACCACAAACACCTTTTAACCACAACTACTTAGTGATACTGAAATATAACCAATCATTTAATCTCACATCGACTGGGCTTCGGGCTCCATGAAAAAATTCAAACCAAGCTTAGTTAAACTATTAAATAGGATATGATCCTAGTGACCAAAGTAAAGTTCAAAAATATACTTGATCTTGCTGCTGCACCTGGGTAAGACCCCAGGCTACCTACGTACCCTTATTGAGTTAATTCTTTTAAACATTAATCTATTAAATGTGTTTTTAACATGTTGAGAAATTTGGGAAAAGTCCATTTTTCAAGGGAGACTCTGCCAAAATTTTGGCAGAAAGTTTCATTTCGTTAGTAAGTAGGCCCGACATCGGTATGATATCGGAAACTCCACAAGATTCATCCTGGATTTCAAGGAAATTCGGGGTGGGTCCTGTCAATTTCACCATCTGTTCTTGATATCTTGGCTTTAAACATTTAGGGAACCTTGCTAGATTAGTATATTAATTATTTTCCTTCATGTTTTCTAATTTGTTGCCTTTAAATGGCATCACCTTTTCCAATATTATTTGTTCGAGTGTGTTGCTAAATTCTCTTTCTTCTTAATAGCTTGAAAGAAAATTCAACAAATGGGCAAACTGCTTCTCGAGGGGACATAGTCATGTCGCATATCGCAGCTTTTGAGAAAATGGATGCTGAAATGTAACAAATGCTAATTTGACAAGCCTAACAAGAGTGATTATCAAAGTGTGAAATTAATATGTGAAAAACACTAGGGTTTTCGAAATCCACCCTAAACAATCCTACTCATGTTTCAGTGGCTCAAGACGCATTGATTCTGTTTCACTCGTTTCGTTTTGGTTCCTGTGATGGTAGGGTAAAAATCTTCATTGGCCTATAAACCATTTGTGGTGAATAGGTCAACTTTCTTTTGTGTACAAGCATGCCACTGTTAGCAGTTTAAAAACCCTAACTGACTTAAAATGTAATAACTTGCGCCCCAAGTTACTGACTTGATCAAACGATTGTGAATTTGGGTGAGGAATATCTCCCAAGTAAGTTCTTTTTTTGCCATAGACTAGTGAGGACTTCATAATTTATCACAGTAAAAGCAATTGGGAGTTCTGGCCAAAATAAAAGCTGGAGAATGAGTAAAACTGTTTGAGACAAAAACTACCTATTTGGTAATATTAAAACAAATGAAAACTGGCAAGTCTGGATGGACAGAACATTGGGCTTAGACTTTTGCCTATTTTGACGAACCGGGCTGGATTGGATACGTCTATACTGGAATTGCACATCAGTATCTTCAACTGATGAGGTTCAGTTGGAAATCGATACTAATGTCGAAATTGGAGAGCTTTAATCCTGTTCTGACCTATGGAGAGGCCTGCTGTATGGGCAGAATTGACATCTCTTCAGTCTGGACTGGACTAGAAGTGGCTGGATTCTGATGATTGCTAGCCTGGAGCTGTACCACAGGTACCTACTTTGCTTGATCAAGAATCAAACGAGGGCTGAGAGGTGTTCTGGCTGTTCTGAGTACTCAGAAGTATTTTTGGAAATTTGTTGAGGTTTTCATATTGTGGAAAACCAGAATTCTATATGATTTGGCTTGAGCTGAACCAAATTTGTAACAAGTGGAATCTTGTTTTGCCTGTTTGTGAGCTATCTCCTTGAGTCGGACTTTCAATCAAGAACCTGAGTTCTGCTTTTTGGGATCAGAAGACTGAGTTTTGTCCGTTTTGCTGAAAGCTAGATGATTGTGTAAGCCAAGTGGCTTGAGTGCTTCTGAATTTGAAGGCTTTTGAGATCAAATGATCTTTGATTTTGTTAGTTTGACTGAGAATTTGTGTCTTTGGCCATTGATTGATTGGGTTTTTGATTGGATATTGAGTGTTTGTTGATTTTTTTTATTGCTGGAGATGTCCTCTAATGCATTCGCATTCTTTTGAATTTATAGGCAAAGTCCAGAGTGCTCTGCCCTTGACATCTGGGAATTTCGGTAAAATTCCTTTAACTATTGTACGCCCAGCTTGCATTGTCGGGCCTTGGTGGTATTTCTGCCTGTTAATTTGAATTGTCATGATGATTAATCCCCCTTGCCTTCACTTTCCGCCCATCCCTACCTGTTTTCCTGGAATTCCTCTGCCCTTTTCCAGCTTTATGAATGGGTTCCCGTGAGCTTGGTGGTAGTGGAGAGAAAACTCTCTTTTCTTGTCTGTTTGTCTGGAGATGGACTGTGGAGATCAATTCCTTGGGTCTTTGGAAATCAAGATTGAGGCTGGGTATCTTTCAATTTGGAACTCGGTGTGTTTAAATTCAATTATCCAGAATGGTAATTAATTTTCACGCCTGAGTGAAAATTGGCAGCCGTTTAAAGATAGCTTGGGCTTCTTCCATTTTTGGGTTGGTCCCCAATTCCTCCAATTTGGAGCCCAAAACTGTTTTATCATCGTGGGACAATAGACCCTGGGCTAGGCGTGCAAAATTCAGGTCCAAACAGATTCTCTCTAAAATAAGTAAAGTGCAGGCATGCTAAAATACTCGTGTTTCTCATGTAATCAATCTAGGTGTGTTTAGTACTTCGATTTAACCATATGAAAAACTCATTAAGTTTGAAGAGAATATGAACATCACAAGAACCCTAATAGTATGGTGTTTACATTAGGCATTCAAGAAACCAATTCACATGAATGATTCTTACTTCATTCCTTGGTTGCTTAGGAAAACATGAAGATACATATAATCCCAACAATCTCAAGAAGCATGCTTTCAAGGGTGATCAATCAAAGAAAACATACATAAAGGATAGATTATTTTAGTAAATGGGAATTCATCAACAACATCTAGAAATTCATAAACTCAAGCATAAAAACAATAGAGTAATCATGTTTAGGGCTTCAACCTAAGCCCTAGCTATGGAGTTTAACTCCTCATATTTATAGTAACTACAACTTCAAACAAAACTAGAAAGAGCTTACAAATTTTGTGAAGAAGGTAAAGACACAAGTTCTTCAATGGTGGAAGGGTTCTTCTCCTCCTTGCTTGGTTGCTCCTTGCTCTCCTCCTTAGCTCCCAAACCTCCGAATTTTGAAGTGTGAATCATGAATGAGTTGATTTCCTCCCCATAGATGCCTTCTCTTTCTTGCCAACTCACCAATCTCATAGGATGCTTCCTTTTCCTAAAGCTAGGTAAACTCATGTCCCCCTTCATAATTTCTTTAACTTTTAATGCGTTAAGAGGGATCTAACTTGAGATCCCAGTTTACCTAGGTGAAATATTGTTACCAAGTGGTGTGGTAACAAGTAAAGAATGGAGGAGATAACAAAGAGGGATGAAAGTGACTCAAAACAAACTTTCAGAGTTATGAATAAATGCTAGATCAGTTGGATAGTTTATTCTTGTTCAATGGAGCTAAATTTTGGATATGATGTAGTCCACACCCATTGGAACAAGTTTCATGCAAAACTTTAGCGTATCCGAGCACTGGAACATGGTGATACAAAGCCAAGAAATTAACCTACGAAAATGAGCAAAACTAAAATTTATATTCAATAATGCACTTTTAGCTCATATTTCTCCAACTAAGGTAAAACTTATAAAAACGCAAAAAAAGAAGTATAAAGCTAACTTAAAACATTAGGTGAATGACATGATACACCATGTATAAAAATGAACCCAACATCTTTCTTCCATAGCAATTCTACACTTCATTTTTAGCTTCCTGAACCTAGTAATGAAATCATGAGCTGGCTCATTCTTGCTTTGTTTAAGCGTAGTCAAATCACTGATCTTGACTTCATGCTGGATTCTGTAGTAATAATTATGAAAAGCATTTTCCATCTACTCCCAGGTATGGACAAAATTGGCTGGCAACTTGGTATACCAAGAAAAAGCCTGACTAGATAAAGAATTCCCAAGTATCTTTCTTCCATAGGAATTCTGCACTTCATTTTTAGCTTCCTGAACCTGGTAATGAAATCCTAAATTGGCTCGTTCTGGCTTTGTTTAAGCTCGATTAAATCACTGATCGTGACTTCAGGCTAGATTTTGTAGTAATAATCATGAAAAGCATTTTTCATCTGCTCCCAAGTATGGAAAAAATTGGTAGGCAAATTGGTGTACAAAGAAGAACCCTAACCAGATAAAGAATTCTCAAAAAGCCTAAGCTTTAATAAAAGGTTATTCTCTATGGAAATGCACTAAACAGAAAACCTACCTATGTGCTCAACTAACGAAGCATATCTATCTTCTCCATCGAATAGAGTGAAATTGGGCACCTTAAAACCAGGTGGCAATGGCATTTGATCAATGTAGGCAGAATAAGGTTTTTTGTAAACGAGCTTTTCTCCTTTCCTTGCTTTAGGATCTACCATTTCCCTAATCATTCTTTGTAATGCCCTCATGTCATTGAGAGCATTAATGAGTGGTGGATTCTGAGGTTGTGGTGGCTCAATTCTAAGAGGTCTGGGATAACTTCTTCTCTTTGCTCCAATTTTTCTTCAAAGTCGTTTTTCTCCAATCTCCCCCTCCTATCTTGTTCATGTCAAAGAAATGGTTCATACCACCTCTACCTCTTATGCCTCGACGTAAAGGAGGAAATGGATTGGTATCCAACCTCCGAGGTTTGTTATTCAAAGGCTGCACTAGAGGCTCATTATGCCTTTCGACCCTTTCTTGTTAAGGTAGAACTGTTGCAACTTATGTAGGTTGAGGGGGTAGATGCGGTTCATTCTGGACAAGCTCTGAATTGATTCACAACCATTGTTGCCCTCAGTTCGAGCTTGAGCCTCGGCCATTTCAAGTATCCCAAAAGTTTGTTTAATGAATGGATCATGTTGGTATGGAAGGTCTAACTATTGAACTACATCATTTTGGGTGTTGATTTTGTGATTCAACAACTGCACGATCTTTCTTGATCTACCTATGAACATGCCAAGCCATCATGGCCTTCTATCATTTAAAGAACTACGAGTTTCCTTATTGGAAGCTTCCTATCTGTTTATATGATCTTGAATGCGTTCAAACTGTAGGTTAATAGCTTGGATACACATATTCCTTGAAGAAGTACTTCATTGGCCAGAACATCTTGCATCACTTTCATATGAATCCATTCATTCTCGCTTTGGTTGGAGTGGTGCTTTACCTATTTCCATAGCTAGTCGTGGGTCTTGGCTTGTACTTCCTGTGTTCATATACCAACAATAAATGTCAAAAATATGTTTGTCTAGAAATCCCACTGAGCATGCCAAATTGTTTACCCTTTTTTTTAATATTTAAATATGTAAGACCAAGTAAAATTCCCCATTAACCATTTAACCATTAGATAGTTTTGAGATTAACTTTCTTTTATGTGAGCGTGCCACTATTAGCAGGTAAAACCCTAACAAATTTGAATGACTTTATATAATTGCGCCCCAAGTAATAGACTTTAAACAAACGATTGTGATTTTGGGTGGAGAAACCTCCCATAAAAGTTCTTTTCTATGCCTCAGACTAGTGATGACTTTATAATTTATATAAACAAAAGTGGTAAGTAAAGCAATACAAAATGTTATGGAAAATACAACCAATTAATCCAGGTCTGCCCTGAAATACAATGATTAAAGATCAGGCTATACTGGATGTCTCTGGACTGGAATTGCATGTCAACACCTTCAACTAAAGAAGATAGGAATTGATACCAAGTTCCATGTTGGCAGAGCTATGAACAAGTTGGGCCATAGAGAGGCCTTTAAAAGTGATCAGAACTACCGGCAAGGACCTGTTCTGGTTGGGTTGAGTTATGTAGACAACTTTAAGACATTTATATGTCTTTGAAAAATTTGTTGAGGTTTTCATATGATGAAAAACCTGACTCTTGTTTGTTTCATTTAATTTGCTGAACCAAGTTTGTAAGAGAGATCACTCTCTTTTGAATTCTATATGATTTTACCTTATCTCTCTTTGCGAAGGACAGCTTGGTTTCCTCTTAGTTATATGAACTCCTTCTTGAGATGGACTCCTTCTTGAGGAAGATTGCTTGTTTGCTTTCGAGTTTTCGTTTTGTCTAATTGGTTGGTTGGTTGGTTGAGTGTCTTTTGTTTAGTCCAGGCACTCTTGTATTTATAGAAGAAAATGTCATGACGAAAATCTGGATATTTTCCTACTTAAGCTAAACCTTATTTTAATGCACAAATGGCAAAAAAAGGCTATGTCAATCAATGCATTGATTTTTTTGTCTTTCGCTCATCAATGTTCCTGAATGTCTCATGATCGTTCCTCTTTGTAGAGAGGCCTGAACTGACGTGAATATAATGCTCAAAAAACCCTTCAACTAAGGCCATGCCGACCTTAATTTCTAGCTGTCGAGGCACTACTACAAAAAGTGAAAAAGACGACTAGAACAAAATACCGTCGTTGTGTTTAGAAAGACGAAAACCGTCATGGATAAGTGACTTAAACAACTAAAAAATCGAGGTCCGCTTGGATATTTTTTTAAAACTACGCACACAAATAAAAAAGCGTCATCTTATTAAAGAGGTTTTCTTAAGAAGTTAAAATCTGACCAAAAACAACGACATCAGGTATGAAGCCACCGACGTAGAAAGTAAAGACGACAGTTGTTGTGTAGATTCAGCTGCACCAAAATGGGTTCAACTGCATCCTCAACTTGTGATACTCGCAAGTGCACGAGCCGTTCGGTAGTATAGCATATGTAAGTGCAAGGTCGATTCCACAGGGATTGGTGATTGAATGATCCAATTCAATTTTCCTACACAAAACAAAAATGAAAACAAAAGAAACAAAACAAGAAGAAAGAATGTACATTACAAGAAAAATAAATTACAACTAAGAAAACATTAAGGAAACTAAGAGAACTTTGAGGAAGAAAGGAAGTGTTTGAGAACTTTGAGGAGGGAGAAGAAAGTATTTGAGAACTTGGAGAAGAGAAAGGTGTTTGGGAAGTGTTTGAGAACTTAGAGAATTTGGTGAAGGAATGGGAATTGTGTTTGAGAACTTTAGAGAATGGAGAAGTGTTTGAGAGCTTTAGAGAGGGGAGAAGTGTTTGAGAGATTTGGAGAATTTTGGAAGAGTAAGGAAAGTGGTGTTTGGGAACTTTGTGGATTTTGGAAGAAAGTGTTTGAGAACATGGGAAATGTTTTAGAGCATGGAGAACTTTGAAAGAGAATAGAGAGATGTTTGAAGAATTTAGAAGAAGAGAAAGGAAAAATGCTTGAGATTTATAGTACTAGGATCTTGTTACAACAATTGAGAACTACAAAAGGGAAACTAAGAGAATTTGCGGGAGAGAAGGGAAGGGAGCTCTAGAGAAGTGTTTGAGAGCTCCCCCCTTGGGGTGTGATTACAAGCTTAGATAACTTCCCTATTTATAGGCCTAGGGGAAGTGAAAATCTGAATTATACAATAGAGTTCACTAACCACACTCACTTCACCAACTTACAACACTTAATTCACCTAACACACTATTGCATTTGAAAACAATTCCTCTTGTCTTTAGGCTTAGTGTTGCACCCCCACTTCATCATCTTTTGGCTGCTGCAAAATTCCACTCAAAAATAGGTATTGAATATGCTTCACCAAACTTTCCCACAATCAACAACACTTCATCATGCATATGTCATGCATGACAATGCATTGCAGCCAGCTTTTGGGCACGTTTTGGGCTTATGGCTCCACCCTAAAAAATCTGGAAAAATATGGATCTTGAAGCTCTTTGAATTATCTTTCTAAGCATATGCAGCACAACTCAAGGAAAAATCGGGAAGGCCTTCAAATGTGATTTTTGGCCCAGTAACGCAGATGCTGCCGAATTTGACCTTAAGTTGCCAAAACATGTATAACTTTCTCTAGAAGACTCGGAATCATGAACCGTAAAATTCTACAGAAAATAGACTTCCGTAGCTTTCCAATGATGTATGGCTCATTATCTGGCTCTTCTTGAGTAAGTACAGTATAATCCGTGAAGTTGACTGATCTGCAGACACCGTTTTGAGCTAATTTGTCTCCAAAATGCAATTAGTGAGTCTCAAGCTTATAACACTGAAACAAACACAAAACTTATTAAAAGCACAAGTTTAACTCAAAAACATAACTAAATCATAAGTTAGAAGGGTACAAAATGATATGTAAATATGCACCGATCAAATACCCCAAAACCTAGATTTTGCTAGTCCTGAGCAAAACAAAAAGAAAACAAAGATAAAAAACAAATAAGAAGTTAACTAGACCACTTTCGTAGGTAACTCGATTGCATTTAGCGTATGCAACAAGCCTTTAAACCTCTAGGCATCCCTAGTAGGAGGAGTTGTGTCTCCTGAGGGTTTAACAATATCAATACCCACAAACGTTTTTCTAACTCTACAAAACAAAAAATGGTTAGAAAACTTATTAGATTTGTTAGTCCTTAAGCAAAATAACAAAAACAAAAATAAAAGCAAAATCAAAAATAAAAATAAAAAGAAGTCAAAACAATCTTCCCGAACATTTCCGAAAAGAAATGACTCATGCACATGACTGAAACGTTTTAACAATAAAGCTCAATTTAGACATTATTTACAAGGCGGCAAAGTTCAAAACATAATATGCTGAAAGTGTAGTAGTGTGATTGCCAAATGCAACAAATTCCCCAATCTTAGTTCTCACACAATTTCAAAAATCATACAAAGCACAAGTTCAACTTCAAATCTCACCAAAGTTGTCCTCTCACAAATGAATCACTCGGAAGAGGGTTATAATGCAACACTCACTTATAAACATGAGAATAGAGTTAAACCATAAGGGACTTAACTCGCAATATAAAGATGAAGAACTTGCATTAATATGATCTCAAGAAGGATGTCAAACACTTAAAAGTAAAAAAATGGATGCAATTCAACCACGTGACATTTAAGATCAATTTAGGTCTTTAACATAGGTTGTAATGGGGCCAAGGGTGTAAGGTGAGTAAGAAATGAAGGGTATGGATAAAACAAAGTCCAAGGAACTCAAAATATAAGAGCATAAAACAATTGTTTACAAGACTTCGAATCATCACAATGAGAATTTATTTTTACATGATCAAAACTCCTTATACCTTCATTACAATGATTCACTCCTTTATTGAACAACCACCAATTTATTTTGAAGGCCCAAAAATGAATTTTCAATCAACCACCACTTAATCACAACTTTTCTCTTTTCTTTCACCAATTGTGTGAATATATATATTTTTTGAAATGTAACACCTCTTCCCAAACCTAGTATGAAAAACACATCCCAATTAAAGCTCATGAGTTCCTTAGAAAGGTAAATATTTGTTTTTCAGGCTAAGGCAAGGAAATATAATTGGTTAAATGAAAGAAAAGGTTTACATGTAGGGCTCAAAATGGTTAACAATGGAAAATCATGCTTAAGCATGCATAAGGTTAGCTTGAAAGGCACAAACGATCCAAAGAGGGCCTTAATATCATTTCTTAAATGTCATGAAATCAAATTGCACAAGAATGAATAACTTTTAAGTGTTCAACCAAATCAATGAATAATGAGATCAAACAACAACTTAGATGACAAGAAATTAAGAATATGTGTATAACACTCATGAATTGAAGTACAAGGCTCAAAAGCTCACTTTATATGGTTGGTTATATAAGTCTAATTTATGCTTCATACAATTCTTTAGATCATGCAAATCCTACAATTGGAAAATTATGAAACAAATGGCAAGTGCAAAGAAGGTTTCAAACATATCATGCTAGAACAATGCCAAATTTATTTATTTATTTATTTATTTTCAATTTAAATTTTTACTCTTTTTTTTTAATAAAATAAAATGAAATCCAATTTTCATTTAAGTCATGCAACATTTATCACAATCTCATCATATGTGTTCGGAAAGTGACTCAAAAACAAAACAAAAATAAAAATAAAAGCAAGACTCAAAAATTAAAAAATAAAAATAAAAACAAGCAAATAAAAAAAAATTTAAATTAAGGAAAAACCAAATTTACATGCTAAACTCTAATGCCCCCAAACCTAGAAATGAACATTGTCCTCAATGTTTAAAAATTAGCCACAAACAATGTCATAACAAGAAATGAAAGGTACTAAAGTAAATAAAAATCATAAAACACACAAGAATTAAAATACACTAATAAAATAAAATAATTACAAAAATAAAAATTACAAAACAAACAAACAAACAAAAAATGAAACAGTAAAACATTCAAAACAGTAAGCCCTAAACAAATAGTCTTACGCAAACTAAACCCAATTTTTTTTTTTTTAAAGCCCAAAGCCCACAATGAAATTAACCCACCTTGAAACCCAAACAAGGTGAAAAACCGACCCAAAAGGAAATCCGAAGCCCACATGTTTCAATTTTTTTTTTAATTTTAACATTTTTTATTATTATTATTATTAATTTTTTTTTTCGAAGCGCGAAGGCGGGATTTCTGAAAAGAGATAATGTGGTCCTTGATGTTTCGACAGAGCGAGACACGTGTCGACGTATTGAGGCGCCGCAAATCCACCAGCTAAAATTACGAGCCCCATGGAAAGTAGAGACGACTTTGCTGAAACGCGTCCGTTAGAAAAAAGACATATCGTGATAAATGAGTTGGGTATGGTTGGAAAGCGAGAAGGTTGTGGGACTCAAGGACTGCTGGAGATTCAGAAAATGCTTAGACGCTGCAATGGCTAGGGTTTGTCAAATACTATGTCTATAAGAAGGAAAAAGAAAAGAAAACACACAAACTCAAAAACACAAAAGAGAAAAGAAGCAAGAAAAAAAAAAAAAGTGAGAAATCAAATGGCCTCTTCCTACCCATTTTCGTTGGATCTCAACCTAGCTCCACCGACTCAGACATGGGGCCAAGCGGCGGCACCAGGTATGGGTACCCTACTTTGCCTCCGCAAGGGGGCCTGTGACTGTCAATGACTCAATACTCCTGGACAACGATGTTGCCATTGGAGTTGGCAGAAATTTAGTAACTCCTAAAGATATACGTGTGTTCGGGACAAGGGATGACAACCGGGTCACGAGTGATGCCCTGGCACTGAGCGTGAGAGAGTACAGCATGTGTTGCAACTTTGGGTCATCGCCTACTTGCGAAGTCCCATGAGGTAGAGATTCTGAAAGGTCAGTGAGCGGCGGAGCGAAGTATGGTTGAAGAGTGTTAGAGTGCTATAAAAAGCTTGAAAAGGGAGAGGGCAAGGATAGTGGAGGTGAATCGACACCAGCTAGAAGTATTGCGGGACAAGAATAAAAGCCTATCAAAGATGGTAGAGTTGTATTCTCGCGACATGCGAAAGCAGCTGGAGGACCTAGACCGACCGGGTAAACGCAAGCAAGCAGATCGCGATAGTAGTTATGCTCAAGCTAAGATTGCGATCTTTGGGAGCTCAAGTGGTGAGCTCCAAGAGGCTGTGCGTGAAGCCCCGGAAGAGGACAACCAGAGGGCCAAACTCAAAGCGCCAATGGTCGAGACACCGAGCAGTGTGAAGAAATGATTTCTACTAAACTATTGTTGTTTTTATTTTATTTTTTTGTTGTTTTTATTTTTTTCGTTATTTTGTTTCAGAAATAAAAGAGTAGGGTTGCAGAAAAAAAAAGAAAAAGAACAAGAAAAAAAGAAAAAGAAAACACACTTCCCAACTAAAATAAAACAAAGACGACAAACGGAAAAAAAAACACATTTCCCTAACTAAAATAAGACAAAGGTGATAGCGGAAAGGGAAAGGTAAAAACACAAAGCACTAAAAAAAATGAAAGTAACGGGCAAAAATATAAAAGACACGGAAAAAAGAAAAGTAAAGTGAAAGTAAAGGTGCTCCCCCTTGAAGCGATTAGGTCGAGCATGCCCGGGAAATCTGAAATGGTGTTGGCTCTCTCTCATCAGCATATTTCTATTTAAACTACATCTCTGCAAGCGGATGATACCCAGCATTTCTTCCTGCAAACTCAAGGAAAAACATCAAAACATTCAGAAGCAAAACAAATGGCATCCTCATGCACTCACCTTGATGATCTCAACCTTGAGCTCTCACTTGCACCACCGAATGCCCAGATAAGGGCTCCTCCAAACCCTGTCTTCCCAAACTCCACATATCATCACGGTACGGCCTCAAACTTTGCTGAGGTAATACCGAACTTTTCTGAGGCAGTGCCGAACGAGAGCAGTGCTCCTGGGCAGCATGATTGGCAGTAAACTCACATCGGCAGATCACCTGCATGTGGCACAGAGGTCCAACAAGGCTGCAGTGGAGGAGTCCCACAATTTAACGGTGCTCCATGCGGTCTCGGCTACCAATTTAGGCATGCGATTGTTGGCGAGAACACGGGAGTGTGCCGCGCTGAGCGAGGAGGTGGCTGCCTTAAAGGCTATGGTGGCGGACTGCAGAAGCGGCTCTCCTGTGCCAATCAGCATGTGGAAGTATTGCAGAAAAAAGAATGAGGACCATGTAGAGCTGGAGATTCTACAAGTGCGAGAAAATAGAGGCATGCCATGAAGATGAAGATGAAGATGAAGATGATGTTGTTATTGTTATTGTTTTTTTTTTTTTTTTTTTTTGTTTTGTTTGTTTGGTTTTTTAACTTTTTGTTGTTGTTTGTAATGCAGCCTTTGAAGTGAAATAAAAATGTGTTTTTAACACTTAGAAATAAACTAACTAACCACACCACGTAAATAAATACATAAACTACTTAACAAAACAAAAACAAAACAAAACAAAACAAAAACAAAGACTATACAGAAAAGAAAACAAAGAAAATAATAAAATAAAAAAACTTCATTTAAAAAAAACACACGAATATACAAGCAACTCACGGATGACCAGTTAAGGGCCTCAGAAAAACACAGCCAGGGGATCCGGGAAGGTTGGAGGGGTCACAATGGTCCCGCTTAAAACTCAAACTTCTTAGACACCGAAGGTGTCGCCTAAAGAACTCCTAGACACTATTGACGGAAGTGCTTACTGGAGTTACCATAAGTTAGCTCATATGAAAAATCTTTTTTAATTTTTTAATTTTTTTTAATTTTTTTAATTTTTTACTTTTTTAATTTATAGAAAAGAAACAGAAATTTAAAATAATAACAAGTAAAGAGAAAGGATTGAAATGCCCCCTGGAGCGATTAGGTCGAGCATGGAGGCACTTGGAGGTCGCGACTTCTCCCACTGCTCCACACTTCCCATCTTTGAAGTTGCCTTCTTTCTCCCATTTTATTAAGCTGTCATAAATTGCTAAAACAAACACACAAACTTGAAATGGAATTAAAAGGGTTAGGAAATAAATAAATAAAAACTAAAAAAGGAAAAGGAAAAATCAACACTTCCATGTTTCAAAGTAACAAGCAACAAAGTAAATCAAACTATCTTATGGAGTTCGTTCTTTCTCAAATATGATTATCCATATGGTGTGTGGTTTTAATCAAGTATTCAGAAAAAGCATTTAGCTATGGTGTTTAGTCTAAACACAAATTCCGAACCCATTAAGAACAAGAAGAACAAAAAAGAACCAAGTAGAATTTAAACATGGTGTTTGTCTTCAATATCTACCCATTCATTCACTAATCAGTCCAAGAGTCATATGGTGTTTATGTAAACTTGAACAAGATATTTAATTAAGAGCAAGTGAATGAAACCATAAACTAGAAATAACCAACATGCTACTTGAACCTCTTTTTTTTTTTTTTTTGTGTTGTGTAAGCTGGGACTCAAACTCAGTTCTCTTGCTTGTCAGGCAATTGTCCTTGTCCGTTGGACTACAAACACAACTTGTCAATTAACGTCATTAACTTTAAAACATGAAACTGTCTAGTTATATACAAAAAATAAAAATAACAAAAAGTAGGAAAACCAAATAGAATCAAACAATGTTACCGATCCCGCAACGGCGCCAAAAACTTGTTGTGTAGATTCAGCTGCACCAAAATGGGTTCAACTGCATCCTCAACTTGTGATACTCGCAAGTGCACGAGCCGTTCGGTAGTATAGCATATGTAAGTGCAAGGTCGATTCCACAGGGATTGGTGATTGAATGATCCAATTCAATTTTCCTACACAAAACAAAAATGAAAACAAAAGAAACAAAACAAGAAGAAAGAATGTACATTACAAGAAAAATAAATTACAACTAAGAAAACATTAAGGAAACTAAGAGAACTTTGAGGAAGAAAGGAAGTGTTTGAGAACTTTGAGGAGGGAGAAGAAAGTATTTGAGAACTTGGAGAAGAGAAAGGTGTTTGGGAAGTGTTTGAGAACTTAGAGAATTTGGTGAAGGAATGGGAATTGTGTTTGAGAACTTTAGAGAATGGAGAAGTGTTTGAGAGCTTTAGAGAGGGGAGAAGTGTTTGAGAGATTTGGAGAATTTTGGAAGAGTAAGGAAAGTGGTGTTTGGGAACTTTGTGGATTTTGGAAGAAAGTGTTTGAGAACATGGGAAATGTTTTAGAGCATGGAGAACTTTGAAAGAGAATAGAGAGATGTTTGAAGAATTTAGAAGAAGAGAAAGGAAAAATGCTTGAGATTTATAGTACTAGGATCTTGTTACAACAATTGAGAACTACAAAAGGGAAACTAAGAGAATTTGCGGGAGAGAAGGGAAGGGAGCTCTAGAGAAGTGTTTGAGAGCTCCCCCCCTTGGGGTGTGATTACAAGCTTAGATAACTTCCCTATTTATAGGCCTAGGGGAAGTGAAAATCTGAATTATACAATAGAGTTCACTAACCACACTCACTTCACCAACTTACAACACTTAATTCACCTAACACACTATTGCATTTGAAAACAATTCCTCTTGTCTTTAGGCTTAGTGTTGCACCCCCACTTCATCATCTTTTGGCTGCTGCAAAATTCCACTCAAAAATAGGTATTGAATATGCTTCACCAAACTTTCCCACAATCAACAACACTTCATCATGCATATGTCATGCATGACAATGCATTGCAGCCAGCTTTTGGGCACGTTTTGGGCTTATGGCTCCACCCTAAAAAATATGGAAAAATATGGATCTTGAAGCTCTTTGAAAAATATTAAAAGCACAAGTTTAACTCAAAAACATAACCAAATCATAAGTTAGAATGGTACAAAATGATATGTAAATATGCACCGATCAAAACAGTTCAACAAAAAAGCTGTCGTGTTAACTCCTAACTAAACACAACCCACTGTTCTTAGTCTGTGTCGTATAATATAACAAAATCCACGTCGATATATTACAAAAACAACGCCGTGTTAAATCAATGTACCATGACACGAGAGATAGATTTATCGACTTATTATTTTGGAGTGTACTACGACGGTACCTACAACACTACTGTCATATAGAGTAGTAGAGAACCACAATAGCAGAAGAGTAGATATTCATCCACGTCATATTTACTATATATCAAGATTTAATAACCACGTCGGTTTGTTCAATGAGCGACGTCTAATATTTATTTACCATGTCATGACGTTAAAATTACCGTCGTATTTATTCAATTTATACATCTGCCTTCTCTCTAAACCGCGTCTTAATTTTGATTTCTTTTTAAGATTTACTTATTTATTTATTTTGGTAGCCTACGATGGTATATCAACAAAATGACAAGAACTGAGAAAAATCACGACGGTTTATATAGAAAACCGTTATCATATAAAAATTAAAATGAGATCCCAAGATGTATGAAATCTTACCATTGAGATCATAATCGAACTACCAAAGTGAGAAAGACAATATTTTAAATACACAAAATCCAAAACGAAACCAGAATCTGAACTAACTACAGCAAACTTTGAGAAAGACAATGTTTTGAAAGTTAATGATGTGTGCGTTTTGGTGTCTTTGAGATACACCAAAACGCATACATCATTAACATCCAAATTATTGTCTTTGAGATGAGAGAGAGTGATGATGTATGTGTGTATGTGAGAGCGGAAGACAAGCCTCCAGAGAGGTCAGAAGAACTTGGAACCCTAAATGAAAACTAAAACTGAAAGAAAGCGTCAAATTTATACAATAAATCTTTAATTGGTTTTTTAGTTATAGGAACGTTAAAATAAGATTACCACGTCATGATTTGTTAAATTAGGGACGTATAATATTTATTTACCGCATTTTGAAGGTCAGATTACCATCGTATGTATTCGATTTATACGTCGCCTTCTCTGCAAACCGCCGTCTTAATTTTTATTGCTTTTTAAGATTAATTTTTTTTTTATATTTTGGTAAACGGCGGTCCTTATATAAATACCGCCGTCTAATTTTACAAAACAACGTCAGTTATTTATTCAATAACCACATCGGTTTTTTTAGTTATGGGGATGTTACAATAAGATTTATACGTCGTAATTTGTTAAATTAGCGACATATAATACTCATTTACCACTTCCTAAAGTTCAAATTACCGTCGTATTTTTCCTATTTAACTTGGGTGAAAGACTTTTAACTTTTGCTTTAACTTTTACTTGTCGGAGAATCTGCTTTAACTTTGGGTGAAACTACTTTAACTTGGAGTGATATCAATGAAGGAGGCGACAATGACATGTTGCCCTTACATAAATATATTACTCCGACTTTAGAACCGGTAGAAATGAAAGCACAAGTCCCCAGTGATTGAGCCGAAGCTTCGCAGCCATGCAAGTCCAAAAGGCAGAAATGGGCACGTCAGTTCCTACTCTGGAAGATGTGGACGGGTGCAGAGTAATCTGTAAAAATTTGTTATCTTTGTTAAAGGATAGGAAAAAGAGCGACATTAAGGCAGTGGGAGGTCAAATGAATCCTCCCATTATAACCAATGTTACTGTGGCTGATGATGAATTAAGCGATTAAGGAAGGTAGTGCCATTGTTGAAAAACAAGATGTGGAAGGTAAATAGTGCATAAAGAAGCGGTCGACCAATACATTGTTGAGTCCATTTACCAATCCCTCGAGGAAGAAGAGGACAATTATTGTTTTGGATGCAGAGGCAACCCAGCCATGTTTTGATCCAATAAAACCCGTGCCCATTGACGATGTCAACGCAGGTAATAGAGTTTTGCACTGCTTGGAAAACCAATTTAAGGTTAGGATTTTTAACCTTGGAATTCATGTTGTTGTAGTATGCAGTGATCTACCAATAAGAAAATAAAGCTACCTTTAATATACATGTCTGTGTTTGTCATATTATACAATGTTCCAATTATTGAATAATTACAAAATTGACCCTTGGAAGTTTGCCTATTGTAGTGCGGATGTGCAGCTCGAAGCATGTTCCGTTGGCCCAAACCTTTTTCACAAACTTATAGATGACACAAAATGGATTAGCTCCAGGGTAAGAATTTGAACCCTACTTAATTAGGATAATTAATTCTTTTCTCACCTTCACTACATCTACATTTGTATTAAATTGTGGTGATATTATTTACTTCAACTTTGAGCACCTTGACACGGCAACGTTTCTAATCCAGAAAAGACAACTCTCTCATCCTTTGGTGTTTGGAATCGACTACACAACTGCAGATTTTTGTTTGTAGGTAAAAAGCGAACATGTTAAACTCACTACTTCGATTGCATTGGTTTGTCATTATGTAATGTGCCTCAAATTCAATGTTTGCAGCAATTTTTAGAGCCGGTAAAACCGCCTGCAAAGAAACGAGTATCAAAGAAAGCAACTGCTCCAAAAACCGTTCACCTTCCACCTAGCTACCTAAAAAAGATACATCACTTTGTGCACGGTACATAGCAACATGGGTATGTGCAACCATTGAGCAAAGTCCGGAAGGTGTATTTCCTGTATAATCTTCAAGGGTGCCACGGGTGGCAGTGGAAATCGACTTCATGAGACATATTGCGACTGTCTATGACTCCTATATTGCTTTTACCTCAAATTCCAAGCTAGTCAAATATCTTGAGCCTATATTAGCGATACTCTGGCACGAGTACTGTACGATATGCGCTTTTATGATGCTTCTGAGGTTGAAGAGGTGAAGCAAAAGAGGATGAAGATGTCCAAGTTTACGCCATTCACAATTTGCAGCATTGGAGATCTGCCGCAACAATGTGATGGGTAAGCTATGTTAATGTAGTAGAGTTTATCGATATTGTAAATAAGTGCAGTTCTAATTTTGGAACTTATTAGCCTGACAGTACCTCTTGTGGAATAATGATAGTCAAATTCATCGAGCATCTCATGTGCCGACATTTCTTTGGATAAAGTTGACCCATCGAATATCACCTATTACCAACTGAAGCTTGCGATAGAGGCTTTGAGGGGGGAGGCATATATATGAGGTACAGGTGATAATGTTTCTCAATTGAATTCAGTCTTCACTTATCACTTGGCCATTCAGTCGAGAATTTAATTATTTCAGTTTATCCTTTAAATGAATATGTAGACATGGAAGCTATGGTGGAGCTGCTTTATATGGTGATCCATCCAGTTTGATAAAGCTATTTGCTTTAGTTATTCTATGTAGCAACGTGAAATCATTTATAGGGTCTGCCACTAGGGATGTACTTCTGATTTGGTTTTCAAATTGTAGTTTTGTTTTGGAGTTGCCGTTGTCGCCATCGTCGTTAGCATACTTATTCTTTAGATTATTTAGTTGAGGTTTTTCGTAAAGCCTGATATATAAACAGATCTATAATTTGTCTTTATGGAGGTATAATAGTGGCCCGTCATTGTTATGCAATATATAGACAATGTAGGGTTACAATCGCTGAATAAACAAACAAGTGGCGCACTTCTAAATACCAGCTGACACAAAATACATACAATAGGGTGGCAATATGAGGTCAATATACATCAATATATATACAAACAAGTAGCGATATAAGAACACTAAGGTGGCAATATTAGGTCAATATACGTACAATACGTAGACATCCATTTCAGACTACTTTCAATTTAGACATTGAAAATAAATCACCACCCAACCCTAACAATACTATCCCGCAATGGGAAAACGAAGCCAAGACATTCACATCACATCACTCACCAAAACATGAAGCGAACTAGCACTTACCCTCACCCAGCTGCACAAACCCTGGCAAATGCAAATTATTAGAGGTCCATCAAAAGATCCATGTCTTTGGCCTTCATCCTCGCTGCATGCACGACGCTATGATGAGCCATTCCCTCTCCACCCATATTCAGCACCTGCTAGACACCAGCTACATCAATTTCGCTCCAATTGTAATCTGGTGAGACGACCGAAGCATAATCTCAGAACATCTCGAAGTCGTTGTTGAAACATTCAACCATTTCATGGTTATATTCTTCAGATTTTGTGAATTGTTGGACAACATATTTCTTTGTCTCTTCCAATTTTAACTTGAGGGACTCTAACTCTTTGCTCCAACTTATTGCTTTTAGAGTTTGCTTCACTTTCCCAGCATATGCTTTGTTCAACTTGTTGGCCAAGTTTCCCATCAGTTGGCCATGAATATCACATTTACTCTCCCACCAATCTGTTGCCTTAGAAAAATATTGAAGATCGTGCTTCACGACAGTGATTTTTTCAAGCGGATCATTGCTCTCAGCCTCACTTCCAGATGAAGTGGGATCGTGATTTGGAGTTAGAGGTGGAGATGGGAACGGCACATGCCACGGCTAGTCTCTCGGGTAACTTACATGGTCGTTTGAAGGGCGTACGTCCGACATGTTTAAGTATGGGTGAGGACAATTCACAGCTCCAATTTGTAAAAAAGAAAACGTTAGATTCAGTCTGGAGGAGGTCCTGCATCAAACTTGTAAACAAAAATATGGTCAGCTTTCCTGGAGAATGTTTGCCTTTGAGTAAGTTAAGAATAATTACCTTTCCTAAACATGACGTTAAAAAGGTGACTATGCTTCTATTATATAGAGCAACTTGTCTAAGAAAATAACTATTGAAGGAGTTAGTTATATCTCTATATCTAACGAAATTGGGTATCTAGTTTGGGATGGCAAAAATCCCTGCGGGGGCGGGTCCTCGTCAGTCCCCGACCCTAACGGGGGGAGATTTCGGGGCCAAACAGGTATCGGGTACGGGGATCCCCGAACTTGAAAAGTCCCCGACGGGTATGGGAAGGGGATGGTATTGGCGTCCCCATCCCCGAACCCGACCCGAAAATATATATGTTTATATTTAAATAAATAAATAAATATATATATAATTATAATATTTATGTTTAACCCTAAGTTAACCTCCCTCTCCTAATTCTTCCTAATCTTCATATTAATGTGATTTTGAATAGTTGAGTTGAACTTTATAGTTAATTTGAATGTGTTGAATGATAATTTAATATGAAACTTAATGTTAAAATGTATGATAAATATTTTTTATGCAAAAAAAATTGGGGATTCGGGGGCGGGTATGGGGGATAGTCCCCGACGGGGACGGGGACGGGGATTCCCCAAAACCTATTAAATGGGGATTGGTTCGGGGATGGGGGCAGTGGTGGAGAGTGGGTACGGGGATGGTATTGTCATACCCGGCCCCTACCCGGCCCGTTGCCATCCCTATATCTAGTTGGTGCAATCATTTGGTGGGATTGCACTGTACACCATTTACTACTTGGCTGTAATTTAGAGCATTAGAATAGCAGCAAAAAATTTGGATTAATAACAAATAAACAAAAAACTTACTGGGAAATTGGAAATTGTGGATTTGAGACAAAAAATGGAGTATGTAACTAAGCAATTTTTGGAAATTTTAAATAAATACAAAACGAAATTGCAAAATTGGAACATCGGAAAAATACCTTACTAGGAAATTGCCAAATTCCGAATTTACTCAAATTAGACAAAGATTGAAAATGACAAAATCTGAAGAACAACGAAAATACGGAAACGTTATATGCCCGAAAAACACATACAAAGCACTGCAACTAAAATTGGAAATTTGGGAAAATACGAAAATTGCCATATAGGAAATTGGAACATAGGAAACAATATATTAGGCAAATACGAAATTGAAAATTTGAAAAATTGGATAAATGGCGGAAATGGGAAATAGGAAAATTACCGTACTAGACAAATTGAATAAGTTGGTACATATGGCAAATTAGGCAAATTCTTAAATACAAAAATGGGAAAACTAGGAAATTGGAAAATTACAAATTACAAATATAGGAAAATACGAAAATTGCCACATAGGAAATTGGAACATAGGAAAAATGAAAATTGGAAAATTGGAAAATAGGAAGATCGAAAAATTGCAAAATTTGAAACCAATTGAAATGGTGGCAATGGGAAATAGGAAAATTACGACAAATTGAATAAGTTGGTAAATTTGCCAAATTAGGCAAATTCTTTAAATACAAAAATGGGAAAACTAGGAAATTGGGAAATTCCAAATTACAAATATAGGAAAATAGTCATAGAGGCAATTGGGTAATAGCTCCCGCCCAATAACTCTCGCCAAAAACTCTCGCCAGTGAATCGCACCAATTACTCCCCCTAATCCCTCCTGCCAATTACTCACTCATTTACTCCAGCTCATTAATACCTCTCTATGTGAAACTTCAACCCAATGCGTGAAGAGAAAACTTGCATCACATTTACTTTTGCTTGCAGCCATTACCTTCCCCACTCATTTCACTCACATTGCATTAAGTCCCAGTTTTCCCCAATTAAGTCCCACACCAACCCACCATAAATACCCAAGACCATGGACCCTAACCTCACACCAACCCAACGCTTACAATTACTGAAGGAGGGGAGACTGAAACACCAGCTAAGTCAGCAAATTCACTGACTGCAGACTTGGTCCATGGCCTACAACAATGTCGAGGCAATACCATGTTTTGGAAAAATCTCCATGCAGACATAGTTTCAAATTTTTGGAGGGCCAAGCTAGGTGGGGTGTCATAAAAAAGCGCACAATTCGCTCTTGTTATCATGCCCGGATGCATCTCCTACATATAAAGGGTATGAAAGCAAAAATTGAAAATGCCCCCGCCACTGCAGTTATGGTATTCAAGGAATCTGACGAAATGGCCTAGTTGAAGCAAAAATAAGCAGAAACCATATTCGAACCATCACATCCCCCCCCCCCCCCCAAATTACAAAAAATGACACCACAAAACCCTTATGCTCTTTTCTCTTTCAACCCCTAAATTATCCATCGAATGCCCAATACTAGATGGCTTCTTGGGCAGTGGGATACCCTGCAATTACATAACATAATTGGTAGGGGAGACCGGTTCCTGGAAGACGCAACTTTGTCTCCAACTAACTATAAGAGCTCAGCTCCCACCTTCACATGGCGGACTAGGGGGCTCCTCCCTGTGCATAACACATAATTCAGCTTCTCATTTTGGTCGATTGCAACAAGTAGCCAACCTTTATCATGCATCATACCCCAACTTAATATGGTTGGACCAATTGGAAGACATATATGTTCATGGCGTTCATGATGCACAACAACGGATCCATGTCCTACGAGACATAGAAGCATTTATTGCCATTGATCACACTCGGTTACCTGTGAAGCTCATTGTCATTGATTCCATTGCTACATTGTTCCGATCACAGTATCAAACAACACCGGTAGATTTGAAATGCCTGCCCTGAAATGTTTTTCAAGATATCCGGGACATTGAAGGCTTTAGCAAATAAGTTTGGGCTGGCGGTAGTTGTCCCCAACCAAGTGGTGGATTTTATTGTGCCAGATCATGGAATCAATGGGGCGAGGTTGAGAAACTTGGAGTGCTTGCATACATCAGGGGGACGGGTGAGTCCAGCTTTGGGACTGGCTTGGGCATATTGCATCAATTCAAGGGTGTTCTTGGCAAGATATGAGGAATCTGTTGGGGTTAACAGTCGTAATGTATGAGGTTGTCCATATCACCGTCCACAACATTATACTGTACGTTATTTAGTTTAACGACATTCATCCTTGAAGCATCATCCAACCTATTCCTCAACTTCTTCTCCCCAAAATTGGGGCACAATGTTGTTGTGCGTTTCAAAGCCAACTCACGACATTCGGTGAACCATTTGACAAGGAGTTTAATAATTTCCCCTATCAAATGAACCACTGGCAGCATCCTTGCAAACCTAAGGATTGAGTTTTTGACTCCGCAATATTTGTTGTCATTACATTGTAGCAGCGTCCATCCATGTGAGCTCTAGACCACTTGTGTAACCCTGCTTGTTCAAGATATTGAGCAACCTGTTCCTTTATCTTGATCTTGCAAAAATACAATCAAATTCAGCCATTGAATAAGATTTCACAACCTGCTCAAAGTAGATAAGCATTTGATCACGCTTTTTCAACTTGCAAGTGTGTTTCATGTTCCCCTTCATATGATAAAAGCATATGTGTTTGGGCCTAATTTGACACACTCAACCCATATCAATTTTGGACAGCCACCAACAAATAATTGGGCCAAGACTACACACTCAACCCAACATTAGAGGCCCATACACTATCAAACCGTGAGGATGACTTGGGCCTCGACGAAACCCAAATTGGGCTTGGCTTGTTCAAAGAAAAGGGATGAACCCATGAAAGAGACAGATTCACGTGACTACCTGACTTTGAAAAGTCAACAATTTCAACTAAAGTCACAAGGACATGTTACAGGGAATTAATGAAGGCATTCTTGTAGGAAGGTTTCTCCAGTCTTTTACAGATAGAGAAAGATCAAAATCTTTTTTATATAAACAGAAAAAACCGGCAAGCATCATTCCCAAGGGATAGGCAGACTACATTTTCTAAAAAGATAAGTAGGATGCATGGAGTTGTTCATCTGGAAAATCAAACTAACCATCACAACAGTCTTGAACTCTTAAAAAGAAAGAAAACATGGAAGTGATGGCTTTAGAAACTGGACTGTTGACGGTTTACTTGCTAAAAAAGGATAACTCCCCCTTTTTGACACTTAAAAAATAGAAAGATCTTGTTTTAGAAAATCTACCGCCCATTTTTAAAAGATAAAAAATCCCACTCCAGCTTTTTTCTATAAATATGAGAGGAGACAAACAAAAAGAGGGACAACCAAAAAAAATCAATCAAAGACAAAACTCAAAATGATCACTTGATCTCAAAAAACCTTCAAACAAGCTGAAGCAACCAAAAGCTCATTAAAGCCACAAGAAAGAAGCCAGCTACCAATCAAAACTTCCAAGTTTCAGACTTAGAAAAAGTCATTCAAAACGAGATTTCTCTCTTTACAAATTTGGTTCGGCAAAAGCCAAAGCAAGCAAGAGTCTGGGTTTTTACAAATACGAAAACCTCAACAAATTTATGGAGAGCCCTGACTAAGCAGAACATGTACCACAGTGCAGTTCCAGCTCAGTAATCCTCAAATCCATCCACTTTTGCCCATCTCTACGCTGAAGAGGCAGCATTTCTGCCCTGTTCAAAAAGCCTTCCAGGGCTTGAAATAGATTAAAGCTCTGCCAAGTTCAAACTTTAGTATCGATTTACAGCTAAAGCTTAGTAGTTGAAGTTGTTGATAGTTCAGTCCAGCACATGCATATCCAATCCAGCTCGGAATCAGAAGCATCCACTTAGACAGTAAATGGAAGTCCAGCCTTCTTTTTGTCTTTCTAGAGTCAGTTTTCCCTTTTGAGCTTTGTAAAAGAGAGTTCTGCCTGAAAATATTTTCACTTTCTTATCATTTATTTTGGTCAGAACTACCAATTTTTGTACTATGAAAAATTATGAAGTCCTCACCAGTCCGAGGCAAGAAAAGAACTTACTTGGGAGATATTCCTCACTCAAATTCACAATCGTTTGTTTAGAAATCAATAACTTGGGGCGCAAGTTATCTATTTCAAATGCTCTGCTAGGATTTTCCATTACTAGCAGTGGCACGCTTGCATACTAAAGAAAGTTGACTTGTTAACCAATTAATAGATTTTAAGATAATGGAGAACTTTACCCTACCATCATAGGAGATAAATCAAAACAGGTGAACAATATGTCATGTTGCGCGTTGGAAAAACTTTGTTCCACACATTCGCTATGCTAACATTGCAATCAGAAATGATAACAAGATTGGGACACTCACCAATGGCTTCATGAAGTTTAGTGAAAAACCAATGTCATGATGCATCCGTCTCCAAATCCTCAATCCCAAAAGCAAGAGGATATATATTTCGATTACCATGAATGCATTTGCTACAAGCATAACACCCTTGTACTTAGATTTTAAATGAGTGGCATCCACGACTATCATTGGGTGCATGGAAGAATGAAACCCTCTAATACATGCGCCAACTGCCATAAAAAAAATACACAAAGTGATTGTTCGCATCAGTATGGATGTGCGTCTTTGTGCCGGGATTCTTACGCTCCAATTCATAGCAATAGGCTAGAAGGATATAATATGCCTCCTCAGCTAATCCTCTAATGGACATTAGAGCTAACTCCCTCGCTTTCCAAGCTTTTGAATAATGAATGGTCAAACCAAAGTTGTGTTTCACATCTCTCATTATGTCACTTGCTGTGTATATTGTCCGACAATCCTTCAACTTCCTTTTCAATGAAGTAGCTACAAGTGCTACGGTTGCTTGACGATGGTTGTCATTTACGAACCTCAAATCACATTCATAGACAGTTGTACACCTCACAATCATGAAGTTGTACTATCCAATTCTCGATGCTTGGACCCGCCATGGGCATGGACGTTAACAACAAACCAAAAGCAACCTCTTACTGCAAGAGAATTGCACGTTAAATTGAAAATGGCCTCTTAATGCCATCAACCGTAACTTGGTCAACAAGGCTCCCTTACTAGAGAAAATTTGCCCAACTTTAATTTTCCAATTCCAATCACTTCGAGAATACTCTATGTCCAAATATGCTTCTCCATCATTTACACCAGCCACATTGTATTGGTTCTGTTCACCCATTTCACTCAAATAATGTTCACGAGTGGGTTCAGATTCTCCTCCTAAATGCATTACTGGCAATTGTGCTGATGTGTCCAAGCAGCCCAAAATAGGAGGGGTTGAGTACACTGACACTTCATTTGTTTCAATACCATTATCACCACCATGCATCTCCTCAACCTCGCCAAAATCAATCATGTCCATAAAATTTGTCCCAACATCACCTCCCACATCAGCGACATTTGTATTATTCTGAGTTACTCCATTGCTTTGTATTACCAATCTGATGCACACGGTCCAATAGTTCAGCAAATGTGATGGTCCATGGTACTATTAAGCCTTTTGACCATGACAAAACAACATTTCATTAACACATTTGAAGCCACGACCAAATCACTGCAATACAACCACAATAACTAAGCAATACAACAGCAATATAACAGCAACACAACAGCAATACAACAACAATAACACAGCAATGAACAAGGATTCATCACAATTAGACTATACAAATCTACTACATCAAATGGAAAATCCCAAGTTTCAAGATTCATATATCTAGAGCAATCTAAATGCATTTGGTAAAAACCCAAATGGATGAGCATGAAGATTCAAAAAACATTACCCAAAGCAATTAAAATAAAACCAATTTCATAGAAACCCAAGCAATCAAAATAAAACCAATTTCACAGAATCCCACATAGATTCAGAAAGTGACCATCAAGACTACCTATTGGAGGTTGGCGATAGAGTAGAGCTTCAAGGTTGCAAGCAGCGTGACCTTGCGTTATTTAGAAGACATACCTAGAAGATGAGGTCGAGGGGGTTTCCCAATTCATAAGAGAGAGATGGGGACAATTCAAACTGAGAGCGCTAGCTAGAGAGAGCTACGCGAGAGGGATACAACTGCACACGCAAGAGAGAGAGAGAGAGAGAAAACTAAATTTCAGAAAAAGTGTTATGTGTGCAATAAGTGGACAATAAATATATATTTATAGGTGGTATTTGCAAAATTTGTGGGGAGAGGTGGTATTTCCACTTAAAATTAAAAAACTGGTGGCATTTACTGCTATTTCCCAATATTTTAACCATATAGCCGAGCGACTATACTCCATACATAGAATATTTTAATAGTATTGCCGCATGACTATACTCCATAAATAGAATATTTTAAACGTACACTACTACAAAAACCACTTTGCGCGACAAAATAAGTTTGTTGCGCAAAGTACAATTTTGTCGTGCAAACTTTGCGCGACGAACTTTTGCTCGTGCAAGTTCTGTCACGCAAAACCCGTCCAGAAAGGGTTTGCGCGACGAAAATTACTATTCATGGCGCAAAGTATCTCTGTGCGACGAATACTAACATCACTCAAAGCAACTTTGCGCAACGAATACTAACCACTTTGCGTGAAGAATTCTAACTACTCTGCACGACAAATAATAGCAACTTTGCGCAACGAATAGTAACCACTTTGCGCGACGAATATTATCTATTTTGCGCGAAAAACCTTAACCACTTTGAGCGACGAACCTTAACGTCACGCAAATTCATTTTTTTTTAATTAAAAATAAACTAGTTAGTTTGCACAACGAAATATTTTGTTGCGCAAAGTTTTTGACATTTTGTTTTATTATTTCTCTTCTATCAATTTCATTATATTAATTTTTTCAAATTTTTACTTTTTAAATTTAATTTAATTGTATGATTTTTTTAATTACTTTAATTTAAATTGACATATTCAAAATAAAATTACATATGAAAAATAGTGGTCAAATTATCCAATATATATAATATTCAAATGTAAACATAAATTAACAAAGTACAATAATAAAATCTACAAGCCTATTGTGGTGGTAGTGGCGGAGGATATGTTTTCGATAGCGTCCAAATCCTCAACTTTAGCCGTCAAAGTCTCAACAATTCCCTAAAAAAAAACAAATATTGTCAAATATTAAAAAAAAAACAAAAATTAATAACAAAAAATTGGCATAAACTCAAAACTAACTCTAAAAACACATATTAATGAAAAAAATTTAAAATTTGGAGAGAATATACCTTTTGACAAGATTTTGAGTGAGTGAGAATGAGAGGGAGAAGTGAGTGTGAGAGAATTAGAAAAGATAGTGAGAGAGAGATGAAAGAGTGAGTGAGAGTGAGAGATGATGAAAAGAGAGATAAGAGAGTGAGTGAGGGTGAGAGAAAGTGAAGAGAGAGATGAGAGATTAAGTGAGGGGAGTGAGTGGGAGAAAGGGTAGGATTTGGGGAGACGAGAAAGAGAGAGGAGAGGTAAGAAGAGTAGAAGACATTGAGAAAATGGTGGAGTTATTTTGGTTTTAAAAACCGTATCACTTTGCGCAACGAAATAATATATTGGTCACGCAAAGTCTTAAATTTTTTTTTTTTTAATTCCCATTTTTGGTGCCCGCCCAAATTTTTAGGGTTTTGCGCGACGAACTTTTGGTCACTCAAAGTTTTGGGCGACCAAAATATTCCCGCGTCCCATTTTTGGTAACCGCCCAAATTTTTAGAGTATACTTTGCGCGACGAAATACTATATTGGTCACGCAAAGTCGTAATTTTTTTTTTAATTCCCATTTTTGGTACCCGCCCAAAATTTTAGAGTATACTTTGCGCGACAAAATACTATATATTGGCCGCGCAAAGTCGCAATTTTTTTTTTTTTTAAATACCCATTTTTGGTACCCGCCCAAATTTTTGGAGTATACTTTGCGCAACGAAATACTATATATTGGTCGCACAAAGTCGTAAATTTTTTTAAAAAAAATTCCCATTTTGGTACCCGCCCAAATTTTTAGAGTATACTAATAAATATATATATACTAACATTTCGACGGTTATAAACGAAAAATCAAAATTTAACGGTTATTTCAACTCTGATTTTGATGATTTTTTACAGCTACACTCCTTGACCCTATATGAATACAATGACTGCATTCGATCGTCAATTTAAAATCTTTGCATGACTTTGCGCGACGAATCACACTTGGTAGCGCACTACTTTGTGCAACGAAGTTTAGTAATTGGTCGCGCAAAGTCATGCAAAGATTTTTATTATAAAAAAATATTTTATTTTATTTATTTTTGTAAAGACTTTGCGCGACGAATCACACTTGGTAGCGCAATACTTTGTGCAACGAAGTTTAGTAATTGGTCGCGCAAAGTCATGCAAAGATTTTAAAAAATAATTTTTTATTTTATTTATTTTTGCAAAGACTTTGCGCGACAATGTTTTGTCGTCGCGCAAAGATTTGTCGCGCGCAAAGTTGCGCGATGATTGTGTTTCGTTGCGCAAAATTTAGTCGCGTAAGACTTTTAGTGACGAAGTTTTGGCATCGTCGCAAAGATTTGTCGCACGCAAAGTCTTTGCGCGACGATTGTGTTTCATTGCGCAAAATTTAGTCGCGTAAGACTTTTAGCGACGAAGTTTTGGCTCGACACGAGCAAAAGTTGGTTGCGCAAGGGTTTTTTTTTTACTAGTGGTATAACCGCTCGGCTATACTCAATTCAATAGGGCCAGTTCATACATCAATTCAAACAACGTTCTTATTTACTACAAAATATACAATACAATTTTTCCAACCAGTGAACAGAAGGAAACCTACAATGCAATTGTCTAATTAAACCATATCCCGCGGAACAGAGCATGATTTTTTTAACCAAGTCCATGGCTATGATCTTGATGATCAGATACCCTGTGTTTTGATTGTTAAACACTTCAGTATAGTATTTTCTCTCTTCATCATTCTATGTTTCAGAAAACCGGGATTTTTAGGTTCTTTGGGAAGATATACACTATATGACTGGGAAGATGGCTTTATTTTTTGACAGACATGATATTATAAACCGCTCTAATGTACGAGGAGGAGGATCGAACTCTGGTGTAAGGCGGCGCACACACTACTCTAATGGCTTTATTGATTGATTAAAAAGATAGCTGCTGTTGGGTGCTCTCTACATTGATTTTCTTGATCATGCTGTGGCACTTAAAATTTGCACCGTATGATTAGAAATAAATTGTGTGTACCAATCCGCTGAGTGTCTTCGAGTTCTTTTGAGAGTGGAATAATCAACATGGTGAAGTCCAAACCGAACAGTATATCCACTGGTCCACTCGAAATTGTCAAGCAACGACCACACGAAGTACCCTCTTACATCTGCTCCTTTCCTGACCATATTATCAAAAATTCAATTAGTTTCCACCACATTTGAACTGTGTGCAAAACACCACAATGTTATTACCATAAAATTATTGTATCCAGTAAGTGTGTGCAGTGATGACATGATTGATTATTAAGAGAGGAACGTTGCGTGCACTCGTTTGGTGACAATGATAGCTGAATGTAACTTAAAGTTCAAGAACTAAATGCAAGAGGTCCCATATGCCTTGGGCAGATGAGGGGGGCATACCACATTGCTTCTGCTAGTGCATGTAAGTAGGACCTCATGTATTTCACTCTCTTGACATCATTGAGTAATTCTTCATTGGTGGAATTTGAATTATCAGTCTTACCAAACCCTACAAGACTCACTCTAATTATATAAGAATTTTCTGGATCCAATAATTGGGGTTTGGAGGTCACTTTTTAATCAAAGATCTGAGTTTGCACCTCACCATTTTCTGTGATGAAGATTGGTGTATTATTGTATCTGTCTTTTACGTACGTTACAATCTTCTCCATTCCTTGAGGGTAGACATACAGCCAGTCAACCGAAGTCTACATCAACAAAATGTTTGGGTAACTTGCAGAAATTAAGTGTTGTGGTGATGATGACAAGATAAGATATTACATACTGGTTCTCCAAGGAAGACTCCATCTTTTTCTGCAGTTCGCAAAGCGAAACCCTCTGTCCTTGAAGCTCCTGGTCCTGGTTCACATTCAGAAAAGATACAGTCTTTTATGTAAAAGCTGGTATAGTGGTTGATGCCAATGAAATCTAATCTGTTCTTCCTCAGCATCTCCACATCAGATTCTGAAAATATAGGCAAATCAGCTCCTAGAATCTCCTGCATTTCTGCAGGATATTTCCCATGTACAATTGGGTCTAAGAACCTGCATTGAACATTTTCGTTGTTGTGTGACCATCCTTCAGTATGGATGTATAGCCAGAGAAATATGAGAAACTTCTTACCAGTTCACGTAGAAGGATTGAGCCCTCTCAGCTGCTAACTTGTCTTCTAAGGAGTTGCTGATGGGTTCATACCATACAGCATTCATGATCATTCCAATGCTACCTCCTTGTTTTTTCTGAGTGTAAAAGACATGCATTAGAACAAAGCCGAATCAATTCTACTCACGAATCAATCTTAAACCTACAAATTTGATGAAGACTGGACATTGTTGAAAACCTGGTATTGGGTTCGGTATATATTCACAGCAGCTGCATGGGATAGAATGATGTTATGACCTGCAATGAAAGGCTCCTTCTCTGAATTGCCACTAGTACAATTCCCAAATGGCCTAGAGCAACGAGATGGTGGGTAAATCCCTGACCTATAGCCACGAATAACTCCAACATTGGGCTCATTGAAAGTCACCCAGTACTTAACTCTGTCTCCAAACAATTTGAAACATGTATTTGCATAATATTTGAAATCCTCCCTGCAAAATCAAATTAAATTGCATCCCATAGTTCTTGCTTACTAGTAACTTGTTAAGACAGATGGGGAATCTTGCTACATACTGCACTTTGGGGCTTAGCCAAGCTCCATATCTGTCTTCAAGTTCCTGAGGAATGTCGTAATGAGACAATGTCACGAATGGCTGGATCCCTAGAACAGGACATGGATATTGTTGAGGAAGTACTTAAATATTTGTCATATTTGTTCAAGAACTAGAAGTTATGTGATCAATCAAACTGTGACGATTTTTGACCAAGTAATACAGCAAAAATTAATTGGATGATCACATCAACAATGGTAACAAAGAAGACCTCTGCTCAGAAGAGCGTTGATGAACTTGTTATAGTGGTCAATGCCGAATCTATTCACTTTTCCAAATCTTCCTTCTGGTTCAAAGTTACAATACAAGTGACTTAGATATGAGAACATTGGATGCTATTAATCAAAGTGGACACTTTCTGAAGGAATGAAAATACTTACTGGGTAGAACTCTTGCCCATGATATAGAAAACCGGTAAGAATTGACTCCGATGTAACTCATGAGATCTAAATCTTCCTGTTTTTTCATAGGAACGGAAAAGCAGGACAGGATTATCAGCAAATCTAATCCAGATTAGCAATTAAAGTCCACACACATTATTGTTTTATCTAGAGCCATGAAAAGTTCCAATGTCCACACCAATTGTTCCGCCGCTCTAATTCTGACTTGGACACGTACATTTTGAATGGTAATGATCTTACTAGCTCAAATCAGTTGATAAACTATCCACCAGAAATTCCCAAAAATAAATGGAGGACAATGACAACTGGGGTGGGGTTTATAATCTCATTAGTTTTTCTTTTTTTAGGTCTGAGCAAAATTTATTGTTCCATCCTAAGATTCTGAGGGGTGGTCCAGGCTCTTAATCAACTGTCTATATCCAGAATTTGGAAGGATTTAACATATTAAATACTAGTATTTAGTCATTCCCACATTTATTACCATTCATGTATATAGACAAGGAAATTTGGCGTCTCTTTATGGGACCAGCTCCATGGTAAACCCTTAGTTGCCTAGTGAAGAAAAAAGGAAAATACACAACACATGATAGATCCTGTTTCTGTATGTAAATGAATGAAAACTGCAATTGTTTAAAGAATCTGGGGTGCAAATCCAACTCAGATAAAGTCTTCTGCTTGAGCTGGGTTAAAGAAGGATATTAGAGAATTCCAGCCCCACACTTAATTCCAAGTTTAACAAAACAGTAAGAAGGATTTTGGCATGTTTACTAATCTGTAATTGGATTAGAAGGAATTGAATTGAGGAGGATTAGATTCCAGATTCCTATTGAAGTTGTTTACTAAACCATATTAATTGAAGGGAGTTAGATTCTAGATTCTTATTAAAGTTGTTTACTGAATCATATGTAATTGGGGTAGGAGTGGTATTAATTATTAAAATGTCATCGTTGTTGGGTTAAAGTATATGGAAAGTTTTGAATTTTTAAAATTGTGTTAGGATATAATGGGTAAAAAAGATGAATTCCTAATGGGTTAGTTCTCCAAAAATTAGAATATCATCTCCCACCTAATAATTGAATTCCTCCACAATCAGTAATTCAATTCCTAATTTTGTATGAGCCTCACTTACTTTTTTGTTCCTTGATGTGAAATAAACACAAAAATCATTCATAGGTGAAATTCAATTCCTGATTAGTAAACACACCATAAATCAATTCTTCTTATATTTACAATTGTAAAAAGAAAGGAAAAAAGTAAAAAGGGATTAATGGACATGCAATGTTGTCATCATCATTGAGAAGTAGATTGCAAGTAAGGTTTATTCAAGAGCCTAGCTAACCAGATAAAGATGGTACTGATCAACAGCAATATCTCCATTAGTTCCGTCTGAGATATGACCTGTGAGTGTGACAAGCCAAAATAACTCTACCATTGGATTTGAAAGACAATGGGGGCTTGGGAGTGAGGGAAAGTAAAGCATCAAATTCAAAGGAGTAAAACATAAGCATCAATCTAACCAGGCTTATGAGTAAAAACATCCCAGTTGTTGAGGCCTTTACCATCAGTCAGAAAAGCTCCCTCAAACTGAGAAAAAGAATGAAGAAGAAATGACAATATATAACTAAAACAAACTGATTTTGTGTGTGTGTGTGTGCGCGCGTGCGCGCTTGCCCACGTGTATATATATATATAAGAGGAGAAGGCAAGATACCTGGTAAGAAGAGGATGCAGTTCCAAGGAGGAAGTTGCTTGGGAAAGGGGATGATGAAGCTGAGCTTCCTGTCAACGATATGTCATTAAGAGATTCTATGAGAATTGAAAAGCACATCTCAACCACAAGGACAGCATGAAGTGCTGACAAATTCTCCATAACAATGCTTAAAAGGATGAAGTATGAATGAATTAGTATAGTTTTTTTTCTTTTTCTTTTTTTGATCAAACTGGAACTTATGAAGTTCACAGAGAAAGAAGCCTATTTAATAATAAGCATTACCCTTTTGATGCAACATCTGTGGCAGGCATGGGACCAACTAACTGAGAAGCCCCCATTATTGGTCGATTTGCTAGCAGTAATCAGAAGCATCAGCAAACAGTCTTTGTAAAGTAAGGAAATGAAATGAAGACCAGAGGAAGAGATGTGACATTAGCGAGCGAGAAAAAACTCACAATCATAATCACGTTGACAAAAGCTAGTTTAGAAAAAGGAAGCATCTCCTATGTCTGGCCACCAAGTCACATCAAAGAGATTTCCACATCATTTTGATGGATCACCATTCTCCAATGTCTGGCCACCAAACCAATCATATGACTCGAAATGGTTAAATATCTAGGAGACTGTTTTACCCTCAAAATCATTAGGACATGGTCAACATTGACACTTAAATTATAGCACTTCATGCCACAGCTTTTTTAATTTTAACTGGAAATACCACATTTTCCCACAAATTTTGCAAACATCACTTATAAATACATACTTATTGCCCACTTATTGGCCACATAACACTTTTGGTCAGTTTTTGTTCTCTCTCAACTCTCTCTTCGCTCTCTCACTCTCTCTTAGCTCTATCTCGCAGTTCTCTCGTCCTCTCTCTCTCTCCATCATTGCTTTGTGACCACCACCACTCTCTCTTTGCTAGCTAACTACGCCTCTTCTCACGAAGAAGAAGATCAAGAACAACCTACAAAACTCACAGCTTTGCCCTCAAAACCCAGTTCTTCCTCTTCCTCTCGTTTTCTTCTCTACCCAAATCTGAACCCTAACTTCGTCTCTCTCCAATCTGGAACCTAAACAAAACCATATTTTCTGAATATGACAGCATGTCTTGGCATTAGGTGGCCATTGTTTGAGCATTTTGGTCCAATTTTGGGGGGTTTTGAAGTCAGGGTTTACATGCCCTCTTTAGGAACAGCTTTTCCAGAAAATGAATTGTTGGGAATATGTAAGTTTTTATGTTAAATTGAATTTGATTACTAAAATTGGAATTGTGATTGATTTTGTTTGTCTGAAACAACAAATGTGTTTGTTCTTTGTCGATTGATGAGCATTTGATATTGGGATTTTCTATGAACTTGTCATAGTGAGGTAGCATTGTTGATTTGCTATTACAATTGTATTGTGGTTTTATTGCGGTTGTATTGTAGTGGTATTGCTTTTGTATTGCTATGGTATTGTTGTTATATTGATTTTTTTTTGTTGGTGTTATATTAATATGTTAATATAATTTAATAGGAATATATGTTACTATCATTTTTCTTTATCTACTTGTGATTTGTGTAGGAGTTGAGATTAATCCTAGCTGAAGTATTATTTACTCTCTCTCTCTCTCTCTCTATTCTTCGTATTTTTCTCAACATTTATGTTAATTTAATGTCTAGTATTGTTTTGGAACCATAATCATTGTCAAGCTCATTGGTTTTTTAAAAGATTGCTGTGAAATTGTTACTCAATTTTCTTCTTTCCTTTGTTTTAAGATATTTTTGTTTGGAGAAAAAGAACTCTGTTTTTTGAATCTAAAAGACCAAGTATCTATGTCCCACATCTTGGGACTAATTGAATGTGCCTTTTGATATTGAAAGGAAACTGGCATCTTTAGTTGAAAAAATGAAGGTGTTACTGCTTAAGTAATTTCTACTTGATTTCAATTTTTGTTGACTGGTGCTCAACAAGTTAGGTTTTTATAGCTTGAGTTGGCGTTATAATTTAGGTTTGCTTTTTGCATTTGTGTGTTTTAATGGATTGGATCTTCTACCTGTATGTTTGTCATATCTCAATCATGTTTCTGAGATGAGTTGTGCAGTAGTGTTGGTTGAAATTAATATGTAATTTATTAATTGAAAGCATATTGTTTCCCGATGGTGAGTACTTGACCAAATTATAATTTGCTGCAGTTTTATCTTGACAATTTATGTTTCTTTCTCCTTTTCTTTTCAAATTGCACAAGGAAAAGAAAAGCCGCACCCAACTCGTTTCCCTGTCAAGAACAAATTTGAGATTAACAGTTACACAATGTGTTTTAGCTGGTTTGTGCAGGCACTGATGTGCAAGTCATGCTCTGGCATTGGAGACCATTTTGTGCATAATGTAATGTGTAGACAATGAGTTCTTTGAGATGCCTTCTGAAGACAAAATCAAAGCTTCTATTATGAAAATGCTAAGCAAACTTGCTGCAAACTGTACACATCATTTATTATACTTGTTATTATTATGCCCCAAGAATTAGTAAGGGCATCTAAGACATTATGTATTCTTCTTGTGGAGCCGTATGTTTCTAATATTTGTGTAATGTACTTGATACTGTTTTTGAGGTCATTATTATAATGATATGAAATTTTCATACATGGTTATTATTTTTTATGTACTATTTATTATCTATAGTACCTGAATATTGTAATAGTTCAACAATTAGAACATTATATAATCTGGGAAAGAGAGTACAAAGACATCCATAAGGTATTTGTTTATTGCCATTTTATTAATTTTTTATTGCTTTCACATTGGTTGTCTATTGCCACTTTATTGCTTGTTTATTGCTTTCATATTGCTTTTGTATTGCATGTCTATTGCCACTTTATAATCTACATGACATTATAATGGAGTGGAAGCAACTATGGATATCATTAAAATTAACCATTCTTACATTGTCATCTTGTATGTTTCAAAACTGTCGTATACATGATTGCCGTCCCTTGCTCAAGATCCCAAAGTTTTCAAGTAAATTGAACTAAAATTTCATTTTAATGGTATCAAAATAATTACATGGTCTTCTACACAATAATATTCAATACATGTTTTTTGTTTCACGTAATCTTAAAAAATGACCAAGTATCTCAAGAATTAACAACTTGAAAACAAAAATCTCCTATTTAATTGTTGAATTTACATGAAGCATCATCCATTTTACTCTTGCAGCTGCTCAAGCCAAACCAACCAAAACAAACCCAATAATCTGAAATGAAACCAAGGAAGCCTCTAAGTTAAATTCACAACCTGCAAACATAACCAAAACTGAACCATGCTTAAATTTACAACTAAGACATAAAACCTCAAGTGTAAATTCTTTTAGTTTACAACTATAATCTCCATATCAAAGTGAAGTTAATAATGAAAAAAATTATTAAGAGAGAAGAGAGTTCACCATTATTAAGAGTGAAGTTAACTGTCTACCACAAAGCAATAAAATGGCAATAGAATGACAATAAACATGCAATAAAATGGAAATAAACAAGCAATAAAAAACAAATTTGAATTTCAAAGGCCCAAATAATTTCCACTTCTAGACAACTTAAGAAGATGACTATTGCATGCTACTAAGTACAAGCTAACTGCAAGCAATGAGTTCACCTACAGTTCATAGAATTGCTATAAGAAGAATACACAAGAAGCAATGAAATAAAGCATCATGTCATAAGGCTCCACAAGAAGAATACATAATGTCTTAGATGTCCTTACAAATTACTAATTCTTAGGGCCTAATAATAACAAGCATAAGCCAAACTTATTTATTAGTTCTCCTCAAAAGTCATGATCCAAAATCCACTATCTAACTAGTCTCTCCAATCTACCAAAATATTTCATTCATTTATAGAATATAAGATACTTGATAAAACAAACCCAAAAACACGAAGCTCTCGAAGGCAAATATTTCATTCATTGATAGAATCTAAGATATTTAATCAGTCTACTTCCATACAAAGTCATCAATTATTTTCATCAAATGCAGAATGCATGTCAACCATTGTGATTTCACCCCACAAATTTGCTAATTTGAAGCACAATGACATCTTTCTATATATGCACTCTAGACATTTTCAACTATATGTCTGTTATGTATAAGCTTTTCATAATTTCTTATCATTTAAAAACTTTTGTTGGTATTGAACTGGAGACACCAATGAAAACATTTTGAGACAATTTGAATATGTGCAATAGAGCAAGCTATCACAATTGCAAAATACCTCTTACCTAAGATGTGTGACATAGAATCAGTGTTGGCATACAAGACTTTTCAAATTTTAGACTCAGCCAAAGTTCAAGTGCAAAAGTAGTAAGCTGGCATACATAAAGATTGGATCTTGCATATCAGAAAACACTCACCAAGAGTACCTAGTCTCTTAGATTCCAAAAACAGAGTTTTTTTTCTCCAAACAAAAATATCTTAAAACAAAAGAAAGAAGAAAATGGAGTAACAATTTCACAGCAATCTTTTAAAGAAACAATGAGATTGACAATGATTATGATTCCAAAACAATACCGGGCATTAAATTAACACAAATGTTGAGAAAAATACAATGAGCAAAAAGAGAGAGAGAGATCGTAAATAATACTTCAGCCAAGAATAATCTCAACTCCTACACAAATCACAAGCGGATAAAGAAAAATGATATCAACATATATTCCTATTAAACTACAGTAACATATCAATATAACACCAATATAACAGCAATACCATAGCATTACAAAAGCAATACCACTACAATACAACTGCAATAAAACTACAATACAATTGTAATAGCAAATTGACAATGCTACCTCACTATGATATAATCATAACAAGTTCATAGAAAATCCAAATACCAAATTCAAGAATCAATCGACAAAGAACAAACACATTTGTTGTTTCAGACAAACAAAATCAATCCCAATACATCACTTTCTACACAAAATACAAACAAAATCAATCACAATTCCAATTTCAGTAATCAAATTCAATTTAACATCAAAACTTACATACTTTCCAACAATTCATTTTCTAGAGAAGCTGTTCCTAAAGAGGGCATGTAAACCCTGACTTCAAAACCCCCCAAAATTGGACCAAAATGCTCAAAAAGTGGCCACCTAATGCCAAGACATGTTGTCATATTCAAAAAAGATGGTTTTGTTTGGGTTTGTTTAGGTTGTGGAAGGGATTCGAAGAGAGACGAAGTTAGGGTTCAAATTTGGGTAGAGAAGAAAACAGAGAGGAAGAGGAAGAACTGGGTTTTGAGGGCACAACTGTGGGTTTTGTAGGTTGTTCTTGATCTTCTTATTCGTGAGAAGAGGCGTTGTTAGCTAGCAAAGAGAGAGTGGTGGTGGTCACAGAGAGAGAGAGAGAGAGTTGAGAGATAACAAAAACTGACCAAAAGTGTTATGTGACCGATAAGTGGGCAATAAGTATTTATTTATAGGTGATGTCTGCAAAATTTGTGAGGAAAGGTGGTATTTCCAATTAAAATTAAAAAAGCAGTGGCATTAAGCGCTATTTCCCTTTTGTTTTCAATTGATTTTATGTTTTTGCTAGGTAAGAGTTGTATATAAATAAGCAGAGTGAGAAGGTTCACCTTTATAAAAGTAAATGTAGTTGTGTAAATTATTGCGTCGTGCTTG